>JAJOOH010017098.1:0-18049 GCA_029582605.1 Solanum gracilifrons
ATTTGCTTATGAGATACATAACAGTTCTTATACATCTCTCCCCCCCCCCCCCCCAAAAAAAATCTAATTGGTACATCACTTTGAAACTTCAATGCTCTAGCCATCTCTAAAATATGTTTATGATTTCTTTCAACTGTCTCATTTCTTTAGGAGTGTAAGAGTATTTGGTTTGATGAATAATCCCTTTGGACTTGAACAACTCAACACATTGGGAGTGAACAAATTATCTACCATTATCAAACCTGAACACCTCAATCAAACTAGATCTTTATTAATGACAAAAACTTTCAATACCATGAAAACTTTAAATTTTGACTTAATCAAGCAAACCCAAGTATATCTGCTATGATCATCTACCAAAGTAACAAAGGTATATTTCATGTCATAAGTAGACTTCTTATAAAGCCCTCATACATCTAAGTTGACTAAATCAAAAGAAGCTACAACTTTAGTGAAATAAACAGAAAATCAAAGTCTATGTTGCTTAGCTAACAGACATATATACAATGATCATGAACATGAATATGTACTTTTCTGGGAAGAGAGAAAATATGTTCCATAGCTGCACCAAAGGAATGTCCAATCCCCAAGAATGTATAATCCTTCATTTTCCCTATCAATCCCCAAGACTTTGCCATTAGAGAGTGCATGAAAATTTGCAAATATGTGAAGAAAACAAAACTAATAACACAAGACAATTTTCTAGTCAGTTTGAAGGCTGAATTGAATTTGAACTCAGATACATGCAACACAATATATATAGCTTCATCTTCCAAAATTATTGTCTTTCCTTCACTGTTGATCGGGGACTTATCACTTGTTGCAAATTGATTGGATACCCGAGAGCCACAATCTTTTCTAGGAACAGCTTCGACAACGATAGGCATAAAGGCATGATTAGTTCCACAAATCTCACTGCACTGATCATAGCAAACTCCTTCTCGTTGTACCAAAATAGAGGTCTGATTTAAACGACCCGGTACAGCATCACATTTGACACCTAAGTAAGGTAACTTCAACTTTGCAATCATCTTGTAAACTTTTAAGAGAAGTAAGAAGATTTTTGAGTGGAGTAATGTTATGAGATGCATATGTGTCAATTATCTAGTCATGTATTAAGGTGCTGGATAGTAAGACATTAATACTTGCTAGATTAGATGAATACTTTGTGTGTCTTCTTTCCCTACTATGTTCATCATTTGATCATACTGACGATCACCGGAGAATTGACCTTTTTTGAAAGATAGATCCACAACTGACTAGATAGTATTGGCTCGAGGCTTGAACCTTGATGGACCTCTTATAACAACAGGTCTATAATCATCCAAATTGTGTTGAAATTGAGCTTGAGGCCTGTAGCTAGTAGAAAGATTTTGAGTATTTCCAAATGAATTGGAACCACCAATTTGAACACCTCAACAATATCTAAAATAACCTGCACCATCACCATTTTGTTCTTTCTTCTAACTATGAATATCAGGAGGATAGATAATCAATCGATAACAATTTTTCTTTCAATGATTTCTACACCCACGATGCTCACAAAACAAATCAAACATGTGATAACCACTAGAGACGGCTAAATCCTTCTTAAGAGGTGGTCTATAAGTTTGTGATTCTCCAACTAGCAATGTTACTACTTTCATTTTATCATCAACAACTCCTAAAGTTCTTTGACTTTTCTCTTGCGACACTATGGCATAAGCTTCATTAAAATGACAATAAGAGTCCTAGCTAAAATAATACTTTGAATTTGACTATAACTTTTATTCAAATCCATAGAAATTGCAGCAAACGTTGAAATCGTAAATGTTCCAAGTAAGGTCGTGATTTCCCATAGTCACATTGGGGCAATGGGGCCATGATGTCTAGTTTATGTCAGGAGTTCTTTAATTTGGAGTAGTAAGTGGTTGCAAATCTATACCTTGCCGTAAATTCACAATTTCAGTTTAGAGATAGTAGATTCTCGTTTGGTTCGAGTGATCAAAACATTCCTTGAAATCAATTAACACTTGTTTTGCATGTGATGCATATAGGATCTTTGACATCAAATCAGTTGCTACTGTACAACCAATTATGGAAGTACATAACATTGCATTTCTCCCATAATTCAGTCAATTTGCTCTTGTAATAGTGTTTTGCACATGTTCTGTCAACAAATTTGAGCTTGCGTTTGCCTCGAATAGAAGCTTCATCGATCGACTCCATGGAGTGTCATTCTTAACAGGCTCATTTGGAGAAACAACTTCGTGATAAACTGTCAGGGAGTTGTAAGATTCATCTTCAAAATCACTATGAATAACAACGAAAATGGCAATCAAATGCTTCAATACCATATCAAATTATGCTTAATTGAGTATATATCAAGCAACAAACATTACTCAAATCTTATATGCACATAGAGTATATAAGAAGAAAAAAATGGAGAATCAACCTTATTGATGATAGTGCAACATTGTTGAGTAAAGTGGGTACAAGCATGACTATTTATAGTCCTTAATCAGTACTATATCTTTCACTTTCCCTCTTATCCAACCAACTTAACTAGGACCACTTAATCCTACTAATTAACTTCACTAACAATGACCATAACTAACTAACTAACTAACATTTTCAATTATTTCAATAATTATAATGGGTAAATGTGTAATTTTGATTGATGCATAATTAAAATATCAAGTACTAATCATTTTCTTGAGAAATCAAACACTTATTAATAAAATTAAAGTTATATCAACCAACAAAGATTTCCCAAATAGTGTGATTTACTAAGATGTGTGCAAAAATTAATTTAATCGATCGATAAACTAAACTGAAAGAAATGCTACTTATTAATTTCGATATTGGTTATTGAGTTAGCAATTTTAAATGGTTTTGTGAAAGTTTTTATTTGGGTTATCAGTTCGGTTTTTATTTTTTATTCTATAATTTTGGTTAATGCTCGAAATCATAATATAATAAGACTATAAAAAATTAATATTTTACTTCTTATTATATAACAATGACTTTAGCATTTTATAAATTTTATTTTCAGATTTAGTATTATTTTCGGCTGTAGGCAAAAGAAACTAGCATTTATCCCTCTCTATTGTGACCCCTTTATTCTCGATACAAACTAGTACTACCTTTTCTGTTTTCAATTTTAGATTTAATTGTGACAAAGATAAATAATTCGTGTTGTTTTCTCAATTTATTACATGAGACTTTAGAAGAACTTCGAATAATTATGTCTTAAATAAAAGTGATCAATGTAGAAATTTATGTTGCACTTCTATTCTTACTAAAAGTTTTATTTTTATGAACATCATGTATATATGATCATATGAACATTTTCTTATTGGTTAAATCCAACCATTACGATCCAACAATTCATAATCTGAGAATCGATAATAAATATCTTTTTAATTTAGTGATTGACTTAATATTTTCACAAACCAAAATCGATAAACTTGTGACTATGTTGAAGAATTTTTTTCCCCCTTTAAGTTCTCAAGTGAAAGGGTCCAGGGCTCAAGTGATTCACCGAAGCGACGAGACCTTAAAAGCTGCTTTTTCAAGTGTCAGTAGCGGAACGTTCTGTCAATCGGGGAAAAGTCTAATCTACCTATGTACACCCCTAGTGATTTATACATTGCATTCCTTCTTCTTCTTTTCTTTTTTTTTCTCTTCCTTTTTTTTCTTCTTCCGGGAATGAATTCACACAAATAAATATGCTTGGACTCTTCCTATCCTTGTTTGCAATTACTCTCTCTCTAATTACTTGTCCACTTTTAAATTTTTACACCTATTAAAAAAATAATTATTAACATAGTGAATTTACCATTTAGCCATATTAATTATGAAGTGGATGAATTAAAAATTTAACATTTTCAAGAAGTTTTACCTTTTTCAAAATTAATTAATTGAGTATAATAGGTAAAAAAAACTGTGTCTTGATTTGTCAAAACGGACAAGTAAAAAGGGACAAGTAAAAAGGAAAAAATGGACAAATAATTAGGGACAAAAGTAAAAGAAAAAATTGGACAATTAATTAGGGAGTATCATTTAAATCAAGATAGGAGAACCCATAGATTTCTATTAATCGTCATTAGTTGTTGGGTTTTAAAAGGTGTGAATGAAAAATGAAAGGTTGTGACTTCTATGAAGAGTTGTGACTTTTATGAAAAGTTGCGACTTTTATGAAGAGTTGTGCCTTTAATGAAAAGTTGTGACTTTTATGAAATGTTGTGACCTTTCCGAAAGATTCTGACTTTTTCAAAGGGTTGTGACCTTTCCGGTAAGGCACAATAAGAACCTTTTCACACTACCCTTTGTTTTCTATAAATTGAGGTATTTCCTCTCATTTTAAGAAGAACCAATTTTCTGGACTTCTCTTACTACAACTAAATCTAGCATTCTAAGTGTACTTTACTGTCGTTTAGTGGTTCGCTGACATTGTAGTATTAGGTACCGATACATTGGTGAGTAAGATCGTTCTATCCTGGGAGGATATATACCATTAACCTCGGATACTTGAGGGGAATAATTTTCTTAAGGGGACACTATGCATTCGGTGGGCTCAGTTTTCTTTCTTTAAGAAAAATATTTTGTATATTGTTTCTAGTATGTTTCTGATTCTATTTTATGTACTAGTTTTAATTTTCTAGTTTTGAAAATACTCTTTAAACTTTGTTGTTTCTTACCAAGTTCTTCAAAGTTTTGTTCTAAGTATCTTAAGAATACAAGATGAACAACAATCTTAAGGAAATTATTATACTGTTGGTATTTCTTGAATTCTACTGATTGAGAGAAACAAACCATGGAAGTAGAAGACTAATGAACTACTTCTTCAGAATTTGGTGCCTTGTATAGCAAGATCGAATTGAGAATGTACCAGAAATTGGTCATAATCCGGTTAAAGATTACACCAGGTAACCTTCTTATTATTTATCTAAGGAAGAAAATAGTTTCTAAAAGTTAATTCTTTTGATATTTATCATGTGTATCTTTGAAAAAAGATCTGAAAACCATATGTTTTGGAATGAATTTTCCTTGGCAAATAGTGTTTGCCTTTAAAATTCTTTAGTTTGCAAAATGAGAAATGCACCTTTTTGTTTGATAAAATAGTATGTCAAAATGTTATAGTTGGAAGACTATTTGAAAAGAAAAGAATTTCTATGTGATAATCTAAGCATATGTTTTATTCTGTTTGGAGAAAAAAAAACTTTTGTAGTTTTGTACTCCATGTGAAATTTGATTGTGTCTGATTGTTGTAGACTAAACATATTTGTAGTTTTCTACTTTGGATAAATTGGACTATACAATTGGTTTGAACAATATGAAAACTTCACCTAATAAGTCAGTGTTGTATTTTTGGTTTTCTACAAACTTCATTGTTAAATAAAAATAAATTGTACAGTTTTTGTCTTTATTGTTAGTATTCTAAATATTAAGTGGTATGTCTAATTGTGATGGGGAAAAAAGGACCAGTGACTTAAAGTGTGTGATTTTGTGCCTGCAATAGGTTCCTCTATGGAATGAACTTTGACACTATAAAGATTGTCAAAAAGAATTGAAGCACCATGATTCTTTCGTATAATAATATTTCCAAAAGAGGTTTCATGCTGCCAATGACATTTTGATAGTCTGGAAAAATATGTGGAAAATTAATTTTCAACTATTTGAAAAATATTTTAGAGATCATATTTAAAATGTGTGAGGTTCTTTGCTTATGACAAAGATAAAAATAGACTTTGTGTCTGATTTAAATTTGGAGCACAAGATATGAAATTCGATGATGCTTTTGTATTATGTTAGACCCACAAAATTCTTGGAATATATTTGATATTGTGGTCGTTGAGTTTTTCTTTTACAAGTATATGGTATGACTAGTATAAAACTACAAAATTATATGTATACTTGTTCAAAATGATTGTGTTCTTTTATGAAAAAAGTCACTTAAATGTTGTGATTTTTCATGAAAAGATATGTTGATTAAATATAACTATTTGTATAGACATGAATATTGGTGAATAGTCATTTGTCATAATCAATAATAACTCTATTGAACCCGATGAAACTTTACTCATGGGTAGTTCTATAACAATCAAATTGAAATTTATGGAAAGGTCCTTCTGAAGAGGACATTTGACAAGGTGATGACTCTAAACAATGTTTGTATCACACAAAATTGTAAGAAATAGGAACAAATATTTGGAAGAAAAAGTTACCTCGCGGGGAGCTTTTCAAACTCAATATTTGTATTTGTTCTTACTTGCTTGAGTCAAACTGTTTGTGACATGAACACTTGGGACATGTTAATTATAAAACCTTGTAAGAAAAACTTATCAACTTAGAAATTTTGTCTAACTTTGAGTGCAATAAACATAAATGTCAAGTTTGTGTGAAATTTAAGTATGTTGAGCATTCTTACAAATCTGTTGAAAGGAATTCTAATTCCTTAGAGTTGATTTACATTGACATTTGTGATATGAAGTCAACACAATCTCGTGGTGGGAAAAGATATCTCATAACTTTCATTAACAATTGCATTAGAAACGACTATGTCTATTTGCTGAATGGTAATGATGAAGCAATAGAAACGTCTAGACAATATAATGTTGAAGTTGAAAATCAATTGGAAAAAAAGATAAGAAGTGATAGGGATGGAAAGTATAAATCTCCTTTTGCATAAATATGTTTGAAAAGTGGAATTATCCATCAAACTGATGTCATATTCACCTCAATCTAATGGAAAACTGAATGTTGAAAGAAATGATTGATGCATTACTTATAAGTTCAAGTTTACCACAAAACTTGTGTGGAGGAACTATCCTTACTGCAAAAGGGAACAACAAAAAGTTGTCTTTTCAGAAAGAAAGTAATTTTGTTTCTTCAGGACACAATCTATTCCATATGAGAATGGAAAGGAAGAAAATCCAACTTGAAATATTTCAAAGTGTGGGGGTATCTAGCCAAAGTCCAAGTTTCTATTCTTAAAAGGATTAAAATAGGACCTAAGAACTATGGACTATAAAATTAGACTTGAGTAGTCTAGTGAAAGGTCTAAAAGACCTTAGAAAGAACAAAAGGAGATGTAGTAATAAAGAGATTCAGACGCGTAGTAAATGTCAAAGGACATGTACTACCTTCGGATCTGATTTTGTAACATTTCCTATGTCTTATGTGGACTCATCCATTTGGAAAGATGGTGTCAATGGTGAGATTGGTTCAATATTGAGCAATCCTATTGGAAGTTGGTTGATCTTCCTCCAGGAAATAAACTTTTGGGTTCAAAGTAAATCTTTAGAAGGAAAATGAAAGTCGGTGGAACTGTTGACAAATATAAAGCAAGACTTTTTGTCAAAGGCTTTAGACAAAATTAAGGTCTTGATCTTGTTAACACATAGTCCTCAATAACTAGAATTACATTCATTCGGATGTTAATATTATTAGTTGCGGTATATGACCTCCAAATTCATCAAATGAATTTGAAAACAACTTTCTTAAATGGAGAATTGGAGGAAGAAATTTACATGGAACAACCCGAGGGTTTTGTGGTTCCTGGTAAAGAAAAAAAGTGTACGAACTTGTTAAGTCACTTTATGGACTAAAACAAGCACCTAGACAATGACATAAGAAATTTTACCAAACTATGTTGGCAAATGGATTTATTTCTTTACCAAACTATGTTGGCAAATGGATTTAAGAATGACGGAAGTGATAAATGTGTTTACATTAAAATC
This sequence comes from Solanum gracilifrons, assembly GCA_029582605.1. NCBI lineage: Eukaryota > Viridiplantae > Streptophyta > Magnoliopsida > Solanales > Solanaceae > Solanum > Solanum gracilifrons. Next base: position 7,725 of record JAJOOH010017098.1, read on the forward strand.
ATAAGGTCATTGTTTGTTTTATATTGATGACATGTTGATCATCAGTAGAGACATTAATGACATAAATGCTACTAAATGTATGCTAGAAAGCAAGTTTGATATGAAAGATCTTGGAGTTGCTGATGCGATCTTAGGTATAAGAATCCTTAGAACTCCATAATGTTTAGCATTGTCACGGTCTCATTGCATTGAAAAGGTACTTGACTAGTTCAAATATTTGAATTTCAATATTTTCAAGACTTCAATAAATGTGAGCTTTGCATTTCAAAATAGTGAAGGCGAAAGTGACTCACAATTGGATTGTGCTAGAGTATTGAGAAGTATGATGTATATCACGAAGTGTGCGCGATCAGATATAGGATGTGCTAATAATGAACTGAGTAGGTTCACAAGTGATCCCAATCAAACTTATAGGATGACAATGCGAAGAGTTTTGGGGTATTTAAAACATACTCAAAACCATGTCTTGCATTATAACAATATCCAGCAGTATTGAAATGATATGGTGATGCAAATTGGATCACCGGAATCAAATAAAGTAAAATCCACGAGTGAATATGTATTTACTCTTGGTGGAGGAGTAGTCTCTTGGAAATCTTCCAAAAAGACATGTGTCACTATCTCTACAATGATATCTAAGCTAGGTGCTCTAGATAAGGCCAGTGAATAAGTTGAAAGACTCCGAAATTTCTTGATAAATATTATGTTTTGGGCCAAACCTTTGACATCAGTATCCATACACTTTGATAGTCAAGATGCAATAAGTAGGGCATGAAGCATGATGTATAACGGAAAGTCTCGTCACATAAGACATCGACATAATACCGTCAGAAAACTACTCTCTAGTGGAATTATCACAATTGACTATGTAAAGTCAAAGGATAATGTGTCGGATCCACTTACAAAAAGGCCTAACTAGAGAGAAAGTTGAAAGATCATCTAAGGGAATGGGTTTACGGCTTAGGACAAGTCATCATGACGGTAACTCTACCTAGCAGACTGGAGATCCCAAGAGCTAGGTTCAAGGAGAAAAAACAAAGTTATGACTGACGGTTCGGCATTGTCAATCAACTCAATCCATTCTCATGATGAAGACAATGCTCAAGAACAAGGATTCAACATTAAGGATTGTTAATGAGTTAATAAAACTTGAAGTTTTTAATGATTTGCTAAGTTTGGAAGATTTGACCAAATAGTGTATCTACGCGATAATACGGTTAGAAATCACTTATGTGAGTGTGAAGTGTAAGCCGCTTCAAAGAGGATGATTGTCGAAAGCCCATGAAATCAGGAGGTGTTCATGGCTGAAATGAACACAATTGTAAGAACCATAAACGGTAAAGGGTTGATTGTGTGACATATGATTGTCTAGGTATAGACCAAAGCTTGACGGTTCAAAGATATCAAATCTACCGATTGACCGTGTATATCCGACATATGTTCACTACAGAAAGTTCAAAGGGAAACCAACTTATCCAGATGTAATTAATTCTTGCTTGTAAAATACACACAATTGTCCGTTGCTTTGTCTTGGAGTCATTCCCCATTCATGCGGGGGATTGTTGGGTTTTAAAAAGTGTGATGGAAAATGAATGGTTGTGACTTTTATGAAGAGTTGCGACTTTTATGAAAAGTTTTGACTTTTATAAAAAGTTTTGACTTTTATGAAAGGTTGTGTCCTTTCCGAAAGATTGTGACTTTGCCAAGGGGTTGTGACCTTTCCGGTAAGGCACAATAAGAACTTTTTCACACTACCCTTTGTTTTCTATAAATTGAGGGATTTCCTCTCATTTTAAGAAGAACCAGTTTTCTAGACTTCTCCTACTACTACTAAATCTAGTATTCTAAGTGTACTTTACTGCCGTTGAGTGGTTCGCTGACACCTTGATTTTAGGTATCGATACATCGGTGAGTAAAATCGTTCTATCCTGGGAGGATATATTTCATTAACCTCGGGTACTTGAGGGGAATAATTTCCTTAAGGGGACATTGTACATTCAGTGGGCTCGATTTCCTTTCTTTGAGAAAAGTATTTTGTATATTGTTTCTAGTCTATTTCTGATTCTATTTTCTCTACTAGTTTTAATTTTCTAGTTTTGAAAATACTCTTTAAACTTTTTTGTTTTTTACCAAGTTCTTCTAAGTTTTGTTCTAAGTATCTTAGGAATACAAGATGTACAACAAAAGCTTTATAAAGTTCTAATCAACATTATTGATTAATCTAACATGAAGTCTTCACATTATTATTAGTATAAACAAAATATTAAAACATACTACTAAAAAAACATATTGAAGATACCAACGAAGTAATCCAATAGTTTACAAGTCTTATCAATAATAATTAGCTGTTTGACATCTTAATTAGCGCATACTTAATCAATGACATAATCATGATTGCAAATTATTAATTGTTAAAGTTAAGATAGGTGCGACTTTTGTGATATTAATTACTGAATAATTAAAAGTGTTTGACTTAGGGATTAGTGGGTGGCTTGTACTAGTAGTGGTTTGTAGAATAATGTTTTCAAAGACGTTTTTGAAGTGAGTCTCAAGATAGGATGTACCAAAAATATTTTTTGAGCAAATAAAAGATGTAAGTCTATAGAATATACGCCGTAGAATTTGGGGTGTAAGTCTCAAACATAAAAGATTAAGTTTCAAACGCAAAAGTGTACGCTTTGAGCGTTAAATATGATTTACATTGTTTTAAAAGTTTTTTGCTATAAATTATATATTTTTATTATTAGTGTAATGACATTTATAATTTATATTTTCCTAAAATATAACTTATTTGAAATCTGTTTTTCCATTTTTTTTCATCCTCACAAGTCACAAGTTTAGTGGATCCCCTTTTTTGCCACATCAACATTTTAGAGGGCAAACACTATCAAATAAGTAACTAAATTTAAGAATTAATTAAATTGTTGATAATTTTGATACACGACTAATAGTTCATGTCGAATTTAAAATAGCCTTGAAAATAATTCAACTTTTTCAATTTCTGAATAAATTTTTTCTGACTATACACTCAATTTCAAATAATATAGTTATATTCCTTTTACATTTCTTTTCTTCTTTCTTTGATTTGCAATTTTCTTCGCCCCAACTCTTTCACGAATGAAACCAATAATTCATATTTCACATTTGCAATTTCTTGCTATGTAATGTAATGATATTTCTTATATATACATTTATAAAAAGAATTTTACGTACACAAGTTAAAAGCAAAGGTGAAGTTAGGATTTTAATTTTATAGGTTCTAAATTGTACAATGAGATTCCAAAGGATAATAGATGAATTTTAAATTTAAATATTTGTACATATTTAATGATTTTATTAATACAAATACATTGTTTAGATAAAATTTAATAAATTCCGCTGAATCTATATTTAATGATTTTATTAATCCACATGCAGAGACTACTAACTCTGCCCCGAGTAAAACTCATATATGAACTCATTATCATAAGTAAATAGACTTCAAACCTAGTAACAATATACTTATTGAATTACAATATATATTTATATGAATAGTTATAATAGTTAAATAGAAAAAACTACCAGTTCATACAATTAAATACAAAAATATATATCAAGTTGTGACAAGTAAGCGTAGAATCTTTTAGAAGATACTATTCAACTGCTGTGCACAAGGAATCTGTATTTAATACCTACAATAATTATTATGTGCAACTTGTTTTTTTTTCTATAAAAAGAAATATATTATTTTATTCCACTTGCTTGTAACATTAAAAAATTAAAAGAATTAATGAAAGCCAAATTATAATTGGGTATTTATCAAAATTCTACCAAATCTGGAGGGGACCATAACGTTATGACTTTTCTATGATGTTGCATGTTTTTCTTTTTTTCTTGTTTGTCCTTTCCTTGCTTACGTGACTGATGTTTATACTATTCTTTTTAATTAATAATTAATACAAAATTTATGTTATTTTTTTCTAAAATACCACATTAAAAAAAAAAGTGAGGCGGAGAATAGTCCACGCTCTTCCTTACACTGTCAATTATGAACACAAAAAAGAAAAAGTCCAATAATTTTAGAATTTTTTGTTTTAAAAAAAAATAATTGGGGGTAGGCAAAGGGAAAGGAGACTTACGAATAAAATGAAAATTCAAAAAGCTAACCAACTCAACTATTAAAAAATGAGATAATGGTATAGAATGACAAATTAATAATTCAAATTAAATGTTATAACTACACTTTAATTTAATTGTGCCCTGTAGCAAACTGTTTGTCAGTCACCTCTCTCCGTCAAACTCTCGCTCGCCACTCTCCCTCTCTCGCTCGCGCCCTCTGTCGCTTGTCTCTCTCGCTTTATACAATCAGAAATGTATAAATTGTGTTTTTGTTTGTATAAAGCGAGAGAAAATTGTATATACACATGCAAATACATATATCTTCGTCCTATACACTTATAATTATACAATACAATATTCCCCTGCCCAGTTCTCTTTTGCCTTTCTCTCTTTCTCGCATTATACAAACACATATTATACAAAATACAATGTATAATTTATGTTTATATAAAGCGAGAGAGAGAGAGAGCGATATTTGATATACAAACGTTTTATTTCGATTCAATTGTATACAAATTCAAATTTTATACAGATATACAAACACATAAAATTGAATTGAGAAGCTGTCAACGATTTATACAAACGAGAGACAGCCAACATTTTATACAAATGGCCTGCCAGCGAAATTATACAAATCTGAAGAGGAGCCAGCGAATTATACAATTGCTTCTTTTGTATATATGTATAGCGAAATAGCCCAGCTTCTTTTGTATATATGTATAGCGAAATAGTCATAACATATTTGCTATGGAGCGCAATTATGCAAACTATAGCTATAACATACAAATATGAATTTTATGTTTGTTATATGTGAAAGTTGCTCTTAAAAAATTTCATAGAGCATTATTTTTTATATTGTCATATGGGGACAAGAAAGTTACTTCCTCTATCTCAGTTTATATAATTTATTTTCCTTTTTAGTTAGTCCAAAAAGAATGTCACACTTTTATATTAAATTTAACTTTAAAATACTTATTTATATTCATACAAACATCTATTACTTATATTAGACTGCAAGTTTCTAAAGTCTCTCTTTTTTTCTTTAACTCCATATCAAGCCAAACTAATTCATATAAAATGAGACGACGAAAATATTTATTTTCCAGAAAACTTGACGGTCCAAGAAATGATGAAGGCAAACTAGCAATATTAAATTTGTCACGACTCAAATTAGGAGGGAGGGTGAGTAGCACACGATTCTGTTGGCAGCACCACCTTCAAATAGACCATGTAATGCGCGATTCAAATTTAATCGAGACTTCAATACGAATTGTGTCACTCCGAAGAAACTACTGTCGGTGGCCGAGCGAATCCTTTTCCCCATCGTCTGATAGATACAAACAAATAGCTTCTCATAAAATAATAACAATGAAAATGAACAAAGCCACCAATCAAATGTGTATTTATATATCAGTATCACCTATTCAAATTTGGTCTATTGTTAATTTTGACACCTCAATTTATTCAGTTATCAATTAGAAACTTCAATTCGATACATGTGTATCTTGTGGACATCTGATTTCATCAATTGCATGCAAGTGACATATCAAATTGAAAAATTAGTGAATTAAATGTGTGTTTCTTTAAAGGGATAATACATAAATATGTCTTTTAACTTGACTTCAGTTGATATTTATGTCCTTTTTATTTTGAGTGTGCACAAATAGACACATTCATCCTACGTGGCATCCTATGTGGCATTTTGTGTCCTATGTGGTGTTTTATGTGTATTATGTCACGTAAGACGTGTGTGTCTACTTGTTCAGTTTTATACAAGTTTAAGTGTCTAGTTGTGCATACCCAAAGTTGAAGGACATAAATGACAACTGAAGTCAAGTTAAAGGACATATGGAAAAAAAAAATTAATGTTTTCGATAATTTCTCTACTTTCGATCTACTTCACATTAACAAGTGTGAGAGTCAATCCGATAAATAATATTTGTTTGAAAACACAAAAATTACTATATGATTATTGGCTCTAAGGGTGGATCCTTGATCCAAAGATACAAATTTTGAAGGCCTTGTAACTATCTCAGTATAAATGCACCATCCGCATGTAATCTTGTTAGTAAGTTACTTATACATGGTACATATTCAAAACTAAAAACACGATATGATTTATGTGGCAGAACGATGAAGTTTTTGAGTTTTAAATTTTTAATTGGTTGGCCAGGTCAAATTTTTTCAAATGAGTTTGTAGATTCAATTGAAAAAAAAAGTGTCGTTGTGTCGGAAATTAAGGTGAGACATGAAAATTTAAAATCTGAGAGTAAGTATAAGTTTTTTGAATATAAGCGTATAAATAATCCTAAAATTGAATTAAAAAAGATAAATATGTTAAAAAGTGTTGGTGTTATTGTGCATTTTAATACTATAAACTGAAATATTAAGCGCATGATATAATTATGTAGGCATAAAGGGGAAAAAGTAGCATAATAATTCTTTGTAACTGATGCAATGACAATGATATGTTCTCTTCATTAATTAGCTCCTATAATTGTCCCACTAATTTTCAAATGATTATCCATATTCTTAATTTCTTAATCCTACACTTATATAAAGAATGTTGTCTTCCTATTATTGGATAGTGAAAAAAGATGTGAAATATTATATTGTGATTATAATTTGAGGTTAGCTAGTGTATTGAAGAGAAAGTTGAGACAGAAAAACATTCTAAGTTTCCAACTAATTCACAATAAAAAAGAGAGTAATTTGATATTGAAGAAAGGTGTTCTTTTGATGAAGCTTTGGACTCTTCAACTAATCTGGAGTTGTTTGAATTATACGACGTTGTTGTATCCTGGAGGAGATAAATCAAGAGTTATATTGTTGGGATCGGTATAGATTATACAGCGACGGACTTCATACGCATCAGACTAAATATTTTTTTGTTCATTTTATTTTCAACTATAATTTATGGTATATTTACCAAATATATTTAAAAAAATATAGTAACAAGTAACAAATATAATTTATTTGTATAAGTATAAAAACAAATATGACCATTTTCCGTAAGTTATATAGTCTTACGACTCTAATGAACTTCGATGTGATGGTGGACTTGATATATAGCTACTCAACTTGAAGTTTCAACACGGTAGCTTTCGAAAATAGGCAAGTGGACATTACATAATTGCACATATTTGTTTTGTTTAATATAAATAAAAATAAATAATAGTAATAAGAGCAACATGAATGGTAGCAACTAGAAATCTTTAATGAAAGAACATATCATGATAAGCTTTACTATTTTGAATGATAAAGTATATGATAGGTTCCAGCATGCTAAATAAGGCCATACAACTTTGATTCTAGGAATAGAAAGTGATGATTGAGAACAATTTCAATGGGAGTTTGGAATGGCTAGGCAGGGAGGGGAAGGGCAGGGCATGGAGGGAGAACTTATTCCATACTTTAAATCTCGTCCAACCATGCTCTATTGCTTGTCCCAGTCATCTTCTCTTTTCCTCTTACAGTTGTTTGGTAGGGTGTATAAGAATAGTGTCGAATATGATATATTAGTTATGCTTGCATTAGTTGTGCTGAGATTATCTCTCATGCGTTGTTTAATTTGGTGTATTAAAAATAACACGCATTACATAAGTTCTATATAAAAAATATTATACAAGTTGGGTCTCGAATCAAGATTAGGATAGGATTCCAAGTTGGAACCCTGAGATAGAGCCGAGAGTCAATTCTTAGGTCTTATGTCAAGGTCGGAAGTTGAATCCTATTTGGAGTCAGGAGTTGACTCCTGGGTCGAGAATGCGGTTGGAGTCAAAAGTCAAGTCCCGAATCAGGTCTCAGATTGATTTCCAAGTCGCGATTGAGAGTTGGATCCTAGACTGATGTTGAGGTTGGGGTCGAGTCGAGACCCTAGGTTAGGATCAGGAATTTAGGTCTCACACGGTAGAGAGGATGAGAGAGTGGTGGGTTAAGAGAGAGGGTGCGGGGCTGAGTAAAAGGTGGTGGTGGGTCGTGTGATGGGCTAGTAGGTCGAGGGTTGGAAGTCAAGGGTTGATGGTCTATGGTGTGTGGGTGGAATAGATTGTGATAGTGATGGTGAAGTTGAAAGAGAGTTTTGAAAAGTAATTTTATTACTTCACATGCTCAAACCGTCTCAGTATCGCTTCCATCATCTTGTCCACTATGTAGGTCACTCTCACTTTATTCTAAATATACCCATTTCTAATCTTATCTCTCCTAGTATAACCATACATCCTCAGTATCCTCATCTCCGCAACACACATCTTCTAGACATGAGAGTTTTTGACTGACCAACACTTCTTATTAAATATGGATTGAATTACAAATTATTTATTTAAAAAGGCACTCATCAATTCGTTGGTGCTTGTAATGCAAGGGGCAACGTGCAATTAATTATTGAATCGAAGGTCCAAAACAAGAAAAAGACAGATGGCCCCTCAATGAACAAGTAGTCATTTGGAATCCAAAATTTAATTTTATAGTTTCATTTATTATAATTTTGTGGTTTAGAAAGTGATGATAGTGACATTAAGAGAGTCAGAGCTCTTAAAATAATAATTGCAAAAATCAAGAAAATTATGACATAAACAAGGTCTCTGTCTCTCTAAGTCACAACAACATTAATTGTATGAAGCAAAAAAAAAAAAAAAAACTCACATATAATCAGAAGTAGATTCTGACAATTTTTTAAGTATAAAACTACAATGGAAGTCCAAAGAGCCGAGGTTAGCTCTTAAAATATAATAATGTAATTTTTTTTAAAAAACAGAGTAGTTGAACTAGCACTTTTGACTCAGCAGATGTTGTCTGTACATCAAAGGACATACATGAAATGGCAAATAAGAAAATATAAACAAGAGGCTAAACATTTTTTCATATCCGCACTCAGTATTTACGCGTTAAACAAAATAACTTAACCTTATAAGTTACAAGTTAAAGTAACAAATCGGATCAATTAATCAAGGTTTAAACATATACGCCAGTACGCCACATGTGTCTTACATTAATTAATTTGATAGGAATATTGAGTGAGAAAAAAAGTTTATATTATTTTAATGCATAATTCTGTTGTTTTGAAAACATAAATTTCTATCCATTTCGTGGTTTTCAAAAAGAAGAAATGAAGCAGGGTAGTTATAAAATTTGTACAACTCAAATCTCCATGTAATATAAATTTGAACAACAATTATCATATCAACTGCACAGATCACAAATAATGTCACTCATTATTATAAGTGCAATGAACCAGAAAGAAATTAAAGATTATCAAACAGCTCTGAGTACTATCATGTGCCTCAATGATTCTCATTAATTCAAATATAATGAGAATGTTGTCTCTAAGTCATGAATAAAGGTGACAAAATAGATAAAATTTATGGTTATTTACTTGATCCAATCTATTTTAAATAGGTTGATTATTCAATCATTTAAAAGTGGATCCAATATGGATCAATTCATATTATTCATCATAAAATATGGTAACTTATCAGTGTCCATCAATTACACTCCCTTTAAGTATGTAGGATATAAGACGCTTAGGGTAATTTGATATGAAGAAATATATTTTCGAAAAAATATTTTTCAATTTTATCATGTTTGGTTGATTTTAATGTTTTGAAAAGTATTTTTCAAAATGGACTTATTTTCCTCTGAATTTTTTTTTTAAAAAAAGACTTCTATAAACATGGAAATGTTCCTTCCTACCAAGCACATCTAAAGGGAGAAAAAGATCTGGTAAAAGGAAGTACGTATCTCCTTGTATAATGGGAATAAATAGATAATATGAATATTCATATTATCCAAATTTACCCATTTTTATCTGTATCAAATATGAGTCAGATCAGTATTTTATCCATTTTCATTTGACTCATTTTCTATCAACTCCTATTCGAGTCGACCCGCTCATTTTCAAAGATTTTGGCTTAAACTTAATCATTTTGCTTTCAATAGAAGGTAAGCATAGGAGGTAAGCATCCTATGCTTTACAGGAGTCTTTCAGACCCTTCCTAGTCTCTATCAAGAAATTATTAGTCAAACTAAAAATACAGAGAACTTGTTATTTTTACTTTGTATAATGAGATAAAATCAAATGAAGAAACATGGTCTCGTACAACCGAACTCTAACTTGTTTGGAACTGAGGTAACGCCATAGTTGTAATAATTATGTATTGGTTTGGTACAACTCTGCCTTTTTTTTTGGCAGGTGAGGGTGAGGGGGCGGGGGGGGGGGGGGGGGGTCA
>JAJOOH010017099.1:0-11869 GCA_029582605.1 Solanum gracilifrons
ATATATATATTTTTAGAGGCAATTAACACTCTTTGTAAATGTCCTAAAAGCCTATAACGATAATAATCCAATGACAATTAACCAATGTTGATTAATATTTTAACACTCTTTGTTAAGGTGTATTATTTATTGCTGCTAAAAGCTGTTTTTGTCGTAGTTAAACATGACATGAGATTCTTGGGATTTTGCAGGGGGACATACAATTGGAGTTGGACATTGTAATCTCTTTAGCAACAGGCTATACAATTTCACAGGAAAAGGAGATTCAGATCCTTCCTTAAATTCAACATATGTAACTTTCTTGAAAACAAAATGTCAAAGCCTTTTAGACAACACAACAACTGTTGAAATGGATCCTGGGAGTTCTTTAACCTTTGACAATAATTATTTCTCTGTCTTAAAACAACAAAAGGGCCCTTTTCAATCAGATGCTGCACTTTTGACTAATACAGGAGCTAAAAATATTGTTGATGAGATGCTTATTGCTGGAAAATTCTTCACTGAATTTAGCCAATCAATGAAGAGAATGGGAGCTATTGGAGTTTTGATTGGATCTAATGGAGAAATTAGGAAAAAATGCAATGTGGTTAATTAATTAATTAATTCTTAAAACCAAGTCTTGTGTGTGTGTGTGAGAGAGAGAATTTGGTTGAGCTTTGTTTGTTTCTTTTTATTTAGTTGCACAAGGAGTATAAAAATAGAGAGATAGATGTTGTGGTTCGAGTCCTGAGTATGGAGAAAATTCTGTTGGGAGCGTCACCCCAAATGAGCCCTGCAGTGTGCGATCTGGATTTAGTCGGGATTTAATGTGGACTCCAGACACCAGGTGAAAACAAAAAAAATAAATTGTTTTTTGTGTATTGATGAGTGATGTAATGTTTATGATTGATTTAATAAGTAATTTGTTTAATTTATTCCATCCATATGAAAGCATAGTGGGCCTTTGTATTTGTTTTTATTTTTTGCCTTGATTCCTATGTTCTATGATATTTTATATATCCATACACTTCTATTTGATTAAAATGTTTGTGTTATATCGTTTTGATCGTTAACTAAGTTTATGTGACATTTATTTTTGCTGAATTACACGTCATTAGGAGTGAGTGACCGAACACAATAATTTGAAGAATTAGAAAAAAAAAAAATCACAAGAGGGAAAATTAATGATATTGAAAGAAAAAAGGAAAACAAATTTAATAAAGAGTGTGTTTAGTATAAAGGAAAATATTTTTTTATTTTCTCATGTTCGGTTGGTCAATTTTTTATTTTTATTTTGTTTTTTAGGAAAATAATGTGATGACCTGCCACATTATCATGCCATTTAGGCGCCACATAGCATAAAATTGTCCAGTGGAAGGCTTATATAGGAAGAAGGCTAGTCCTTGTGGAATATTCTAAAGAAATGTGGGAAATTCCCATGGTAGAACCTAGAATGCCATAGATTTGCATGGAAGATCCTTGGAATATTCTAGGTTTGTAGAGTATTTTAGAGAATGGATTTATTTGTAAATATGTAGGGACTCGTGTAACAATTATTAATTGTATATTAGCTTCTAAATGAGTAGTACGAATGAAGGAACATCTATTTGTAAAATCATGAAGCAAAAATCAATCAAGTTCTCTACACTATAATTCTTTATTACAATCCTCTTGTGTTCCCTACTATTTTCTTAGCGATTACTAGTGTCTTAGGTGATCACTTGACATAGAAAGATTGTGAGCAATTGGTGCAAGAATGTGAAGAAGTTATCAAGTGCTACACAAGCATGTGCTTAGTAAAAGACTAAGGATGTGTTATTCTACATTACCTAGAAATTTACTCTAGATTCACCTATAAGTGAAACAAGTTGCTAACGTGCTCTAACGAAACAGTAACAATAATAAGTAATGAACACAATGTTGTTACGTGAAAAACACCCGACTCAAAAGGTGTAAAAATCATAACCTGTACTCCTACAAGATTTAACTCCAACTTCACCAAATTACTGATCGAGCCTCAACAGTCTAAGATTACAAACTCCGTAACTTAAGGAACTAACTATAATTCCTAAATTTCAAGTTACGGATTTGCATTACAACACTTTCCATCCTAGAAACTAACTCTAATTTCTAAACTTCAAGTTATGAATTCAGATTACAACTCTTGAAATCCTAGGAACTAACTCTAAATCCTAAACTTCAACACAAATGTAACACCTCGCTATTTGAAAGAACTAGAAAGACTTGGAATTATAAAGAGTCATTTTTGGAAAGAATGAAAAAAATCTGGAAATTTGTTTAAGTTATGTTAAGCTTGAGTTTTGGGTCAACTTAAAATAACCATAACTCCTATATCAGGATGAGTTAGGTGTGCTACAAGATACCGTAGAAAAGATATTTGAATTATCTTTCCAACACTGCTAAGTTTGCTCGATTTTGAGTTCGTATGAGGGAGATATGGCCATTTAAAGTTGGGCTGTCTAGATGAGGAAAGTCAAAACCGGATTTTAGAAGGGTATTATGGCCTTTTCATTACCCCATTAATTAAATTCGATTTTGCTAATAAACTGAATTGGTTCAGTTTATGCTTTGCAAAATTAAGTTAGGGTTTTGAGAGAAGAGAAAACAAAGAGGAGAAAGGAGGAGAAGAAGCAAGGATTCGTCACGTTCTTGAAGCTAAGCTTGTGAATTTCGCCAAGGGTTGATCCCTACAAGGTATGTGAGATCACATAGCATTGGGTTAGTTCAGCCACTCGCCAATCATGATTCAATTCAACGAATTTATGTTCTAGAAAGTATAGAAATTGAGTTCTTGATGGATTTCTTTGAAGTGTCTATTGGGTTCTTGATTGTTGAAGTTGTTGAGAAGTTCTTGATTTAAATTCATGAAACTAGATGTCGTTTTGAGTAGATTCTTGCATATTTTGGTTATGTAGTCGAATCTAAGTGTTTGGGAAAAGAACCAATCGAATCTAGAGGGTTTATAGTTGAAAAACGAGTAAGAAATTCGTCAAAAATCTAGGAATAGGTCTAGGGCGCCACGCCACTCAGAGCGCCCCAATATAGAGTCTGAAGTTAGGGCTCTGGGGCGCCGTGCCAGCCAGTTCACCCCAACCTAGACTCAGAAGTTTTGCCTCTGGCTCCCCGTGTCACTCAGAGCGCCAGGGTCGCCAGGCCTTCTACCTTTTCCCACTTCTTTCCGTTTGAGTTCCCTTGCAACGTACCTAAGTTTTCTAATCGATTTCTACACTCTAAGGTACGTCTAAACACCATGAAATCATCCATAAACATGAGATCATGAACCTTGAATCCATAATTCAATTCAAGAAAAGTTAAGAGTTAAGCCAAGAGAAGTCCATAGAGTTTTCCAAAAGTCTTTTACAAATGTTTTAACTTTGTTTTAAGGCTTGAGTTTTTGAGTTGAGTAAAGAGTAAGAGTAAAGTTCATTTTCTTCAAAAGATTATAGGGGAACTAAGTATTCCCACGAGTTAAAATATTTTCACATTTAAACAAGAAAGGAAACACCGATTTCCAAGAGAGCTTTCAAGCTAGCTTTGAGTAATTACCTCAAATCATAGAAAGAGTTTTGTTTTTAAAACATATAAGCTGAGTATATTTTGGGAGTAGTATTGAACACCGATATGGGGACGAGTTCATAATAACTTAAATCTCCATAAACCATGTAGCCATCGTGGGTAGAAAGGGTCATACTTTTTAGATAACACCTTGATGCTTTTTAGAATAGACTAGTGGATCCACTTAGTTGAGGCGTTCTATATCCCGGCAAGTTATAAGACAGTTCTGGCAGCGTGGGCGAGACGTTGTATCATCACATTAGCTCATAGTGATGGTTGTCAGTTAGAGAAACTCTCACATAATTATATTACTTTATTATATGAGTAAATTGAGTTGTTATTAATGTTTTAAATGCTTTATATAAACTACACCTCTACTGTTGTTTTATTTTGAATTTAAGTTGAGTATCCATGAGTTGAGTAAACTTAAGGTAAGTGTTCTTTTCAGATTCATTTCAAGCTTATGGCGTGTTTAGTTTTCCCCTCGCATGCTCGTACATTCAATGTACTGACGCCATTTATCCTGCATCATTTTAAGATGCACACACAGGTAACCAGGATCATCACCCACCGCCTCGTTGATCCAGTTTAGCACTCAAAGTCAGTTGGTGAGCTTCATTGCTTTTCAGAGGATTTCTTTTGTATTGCTTTGATTAGTTAGTTCATTAGGATGTCATGGGTCTTGTCCCGATGTCCATCTCAGTTGTTAAAGGCTTCATAGACTGTTAGTTAGTTCATTTTGTCATTATCTTGTTATTGGCTTATGTTCAGATTTGAGTTGCCACTTTGGCTAAGTCAAATGTTTATTTTTAAAACATTCTGAGTTTAGTTTGAGACAATTGAGTTATCTTGCATTTAAATTCTCCTCTTAATGCTTAAAGTCTTCCGCTGAGAGTCTAGCCAGGCCAAGAGTTCTCTTGGGGCCAGCAATGATTCTCGAGTGTTAGTCCCGCCTAGGTGTAGGCTCGGGGAGTGACAAACTTTGTATCAGAGCATAGAGTTCAAGAGTCCTAGGGAGTCTATGAAGCTGTATGTGTAGAGTCCTAGTTATCGGTGTGAAGCGCGCCACATCTTTAATTAAGAGGCTGCAACATTTAGGAACTATCTCACTTTTTTCATATTCATGTTGTGCGATAGAGTTAATCTCTATAAAGTTTCCTTCTAACTCGTACTTGTGCGTGTCTTTCAGATCATGCCTTCACGAAAAGCTCTTTGAGGTCGTCCTTCTAGGAGGAATGTTGAGGAGTAAGAGGTACCTAATGCACCAGAAGTGCAACCCCAAGGAGAGGTCACCAATGTTGAATTTCGGGAATCAATCTGAATGCTAAGTCAAGTTGTAACCAACCAAGTTGAGCAACAAAGAGGGGCTCGACAGGAAAAGGCTGATACTTCGAGGATCCGTGAGTTCTTGAGGATGAATCCTCCAAGCTTCACTAGTTCAAGCACTACTAAGGATCCATAAAACTTTGTAGAAGAACTGCAAAAAGTGTTTGAGGTTATGCACGTTGCTGATGCTGAGCGAGTGGAACTAGTTGCCTATCAATTGAAGAGTGTTGCTAGGACTTGGTTTGACCAGTGGAAGAAGAGTAGGGCTGAGGATGCACCGGTTTTGAGTTGGGCTGTGTTTGAGAGTGCTTTCTTGGAGAGTTTATTTCCCTGTGAAATGAGAGAAGCCAAAGTATGGGAATTCCTTACCCTTAAGCATTTTTCAGTGAGTGTTCATGAGTACAGTTTGAAGTTCACCCAACTTTCCCGATATGCTCCTGAGATGGTTGCGGCTATGAGAAACAAGATGATTCTATTTGTTGTTGGGTTGTCTCGTCTGTCAAGTAAGGAGGGCAAGGCAGCGATGCTAATAGGGGACATGGACATAACGAGACTTATGGTTTATGTACAACAGGTTGAGGAAGAGAAGTTGAGGGATAAAGAAGAATTCAAAAATAAGAAAACTAAGACAGGGAATGAGTCCGGGCAGCAAATGAGTAATGTGAACCGTTCTTCCTTTCAACATAAGCAAAAGGGACTTGCTTCATCATCTTCTAGTGCACCTACACCAACAAAGGTGAGTATAATAGTCAGAATTCGCAGAACTTCAGAGCTAAACATGCGCGGTCTCAAGGTAGTACGACACAAGGAGGTAACTAGGCTCCTACATGTGCTAAGTGTTATAGGAACCACCCAGGTAAGTTTCGCGATGGCTCCACTAGTTGTTTCAAGTGTGGTCAAGATGTTCACTTCATGAAAAAATGCCCTAAGAACCAACAAGGTAGTAGTAATCAGGGTAATAGAGCCCAATCTTCATCAACTGCTCCACCAGACAACAGGACTGCACCTAGATGAGCTACTTCAGGTATCAGCGGATGAGGAAACTGCCTATATGCTATCACCAGTCGTCAAGACCAAGAGAATTCTCCAGATGTTGTCACTGGTATGATTAATGTCTTTTCTCTTGATGTTATGCTTTGCTAGATCCAGGAACAAGTTTATCTTTTGTGACTCCTTATGTTGCAATGAATTTTAATGTTCTTCCTGAGAAACTTTATGATCCCTTTTGTGTTTCTACACTTATTGGGGAGTTTATTCTAGCTGAGCGAGTCTATCATGATTGTACCATTTCCGTCAATCACAGGAGCACCATGATAATTTAGTTGAGTTATACATGGTTGATTTTGATGTTATTCTGGGTATGGAGTGACTTCATGCCTGTTATGCCTCTATTGATTGTAGAACTCGAGTTATCAAGTTCCACTTTCCTAATAAGCCATTTATAGAGTGGAGTAGCTGTTCAGCAGTGCCTAATGATCGTTTCATTTTGTACCTTAAGACGAGAAAGCTAGTTTCTAAGGGTTGTGTCTATCACTTAGTTTGATTTAATGATTCTAGTGTTAAGACACCTCCTATTGAGTCAGTTCCAGTTATGTGTGAGTTTCCATAAGTCTTTCCTGATGATCTACCCGGAGTCCCTCCTGAGAGAGAAATAGACTTCAGTATAGATATCATTCTCGATACTCGTCCTATATCTATTCCGCCATATAGAATGGCACCAACAGAGTTAAAAAAGTTAAAAGAGCAGTTGCAAGATCTCCTAGAGACAAGTTTCATTCGACAAAGTGTCTCATATTGGGGCGCTCTGGTCTTATTTGTGAGGAAGAAGGATGTTCCCTTAGAATGTGTATAGATTACCGTCAGTTGAACATGGTTACTATCAAGAATAAGTATCCTCTTCTGAGAATAGATGATCTTTTCGATCAACTTCAGGGTGCCACTTGTTTCTCTAAGATAGACCTCAGATCCGGCTACCATCAGTTAAGAGTAATGGAATGTGATATTCCAAAGACAGCATTCAAGACCCGTTATGGTCATTATGAGTTCCTAGTTATGTCCTTTGGTTTGACTAATGCGCCTGCAACATTCATGGACCTTATGAATAAAGTATTCAAGCCTTATTTAGATATGGTTGTTATCGTGTTCATTGATGACATACTAATCTATTCGAGGAATGAGGAAGATCATGCTAGCCATCTCAGAATAGTTCTCCAGACTCTAAAGGATATAGAGTTGTATGCTAAATTCTCTAAATGTGAGTTTTGGCTTAAGTGTGTGGCATTCTTAGGCCACATTGTTTCCGGTGATAGGATTAGAGTTGACACTTAGAAAATAGAGGGAGTGCAGAATTGGCTTAGACCCACATCTCCAAATGATATTAGGAGTTTCTTAGGGTTGGCTGGATATTATAGAAGGTCCGTAGAGGGGTTCTCATCTATTTCATCCCCTTTGACCAAGTTGACTCAGAAAACAATGAAGTTTCAATGGTCTGAAGCTTGTGAGAAAAACTTTCAGGAATTGAAAAAATGGTTGACTACTGCCCCAGTATTGACCTTACCAGAAGGTACTCAAGGTTAAGTTGTTTATTCAAGAGGTAGTCAGACTTCATGGGGTTTCAGTATCGATTATTTCAGATAGAGGTGCCAGTTTACTGCATAGTTTTGGAAGTCTTTCCAGCAAGGTTTAGGTTTGAAGGTGAACTTGAGTACTGCTTTTCATCCACAGACAGATGGTCAAGCAGAGCGCACTATTCAGACTCTAGAAAATATGTTGAGGGCCTGTGTGATTGATTTCAAAGGAAACTGGGATGATCACCTACCTCTCATTGAGTTTGCTTATAACAATAGTTACCACTCTAACATTCAGATGGTTTCGTATGAAGCCCTTTATGGGAGAAGATGCAGATCTACAACTGGATGGTTTGAGATTGGTGAAGCTGGGTTGATAGGACCAGACTTAGTTCATCAAGTTATGGAGAAAGTAAACGCTATTCAAGAGGGGTTAAAAACAATGCAGAGTCGTTAGAAATCTACACTGATGTTAGGAGAAGGGAGTTAGAGTTAGAAGTAGATGATTGGGTATACTTGAAAGTTTCACCCATGAATGGTATTATCAGATTTGGTAAGAAGGGGAAGCTTAGTCCCCGTTATATCAGCCCTTACAGAATATCCAAAAGGATTAATAATGTAGCTTATAGGTTGGAGCTACCACAAGAGTTAGCAGCGTTCCATCTGGTATTTCATGTTTCCATGTTGAATAAGTGCGTGAGAGATCCTTCACTTATCATACCAACTGAAGATATTGGTATCAAGGATAGCCTGTCTTATGAGGAGATCCCTGTTTAGATTCTAGACCGTTAGGTTCGCAAGTTGAGGACCAAGTAAGTAGCATCGGTCAAAGTTCTTTGGAGAAATCAGTTTGTTGAGGAAGCTACTTAGGAAGCTGAAGAGGTTATGAAGAAGAGGTATCCACATCTCTTTGTGCCCGTATAAATTCCAGACCAAAGTACTAATTCTCTTCTTAATACTCTTTAATTAATATGCTTAATGTGTTAAATTTACTTGTTGGGTGTTAGAGCTGAATGTTCGGTGTTACACCCTTAGTCTACTTAGAGTGATCTCATTCGAGGACTAATTTTTCCATCGAAGAGATATTGTAACACCTCCCTAGTTGAAAGAACTAGAAAGACTTGGAATTAGAAAGAGTCATTTTTGGAAAGAATGAAAAAAATCTGGAAATTTGTTTAAGTTATGTTAAGCTTGAGTTTTGGGTCAACTTCAAATGAAAATAACTCCTAGCTCAGGATGAGTTAGCTGTGCTAACAGATACCGTAGAAAAGATCTTTGACTTATCTTTCCAACACTGCCAAGTTTGCTCGATTTTGAGTTCGTATGAGGGAGATATGGACATTCAAAGTTGGGCTGTCTAGATAAGGAAAGTCAAAACCAGATTTTAGAAGGGTATTATGGCCTTTTCATTACCCCATTAATTAAATTCGATTTTGGTAATTAAGTAGGGGTCTAAACTGAATTGGTTCAGTTTACGCTTTGCAAAATTAAGTTAGGGTTTTGAGAGAAGAGAAAACAAAGAGGAGAAAGGAGGAGAATAATCAAGGATTCGTCACGTTCTTGATGTGAATTTCGCCAAGGGTTGATCCCTACGAGGTATGTGAGATAACATAGCATTGGGTTAGTTCAGCCATGCGCCAATCATGATTCAATTCAGCGAATTTATGTTCTAGAAAGTATAGATATTGAGTTCTTGATGGATTTCTTTGAAGTATCTATTGGGTTCTTGATTGTTGAAGTTGTTAAGAAGTTATTGATTTAAATTCGTGAAACTAGATGTCGTTTTGAGTAAATTCTTGCATATTTTGGTTATGTAGTCGAATCTAAGTGTTTGAGAAAAGAAACAATCGAATCTAGAGGGTTTAGAGTTGAAAAACGAGCAAGAAAATTCATCAAAAATCTAGGAATAGGTCTAGGGCGCCGCGCCACTCAGAGCGCCCCAATATAGAGTCTGAAGTTAGGGCTCTGGGGCTCCGCGCCAGCCAGTTCGCCCCAACCTTGACTCAGAAGTTTTACCTCTGGCTCCCCGCGCCGCTCAGAGCGCCAGGGTCGCCAGGCTTTCTACCTTTTCCTACTTCTTTTCGTTTGAGTTCCCTTGGAACGTACCTGAGTTTTCTAATCGATTTCTACACTCTAAGGTACGTCTAAATATCATGAAATCGTCCATAAACATGAGATCATGAACCTTGAATCCATAATTCAATTCAAGGAAATTTAAGAGTTAAGTCAAGAGAAGTCCATAGAGTTTTCCAAAAGTCTTTAACAAATGTTTTAACTTTTTTTTAAGGCTTGAGTTTTGAGTTGAGTAAAGAGTAAGAGTAAAGTTCATTTTCTTCAAAAGATTATACGGAAACTAAGTATTCGCATGAGTTAAAGTATTTTCACATTTAAACAAGAAAGAAAACACCGATTTCCAAGAGAGCTTTTATGCTAGCTTTGAGTAATTACCTCAAATCACAAAAAGAGTTTTGTTTTTAAAACATATGAGCTGATTATATTTTGGGAGTAGTGTTGAACACTGATATGGAGACGAGTTCATAATAACTCAAGTCTCTATAAACCATGTAGCCATCGTGGGTAGAAAGGGTCATACTTTTTAGATGACACCTTCATGCTTTTTAGCGTAGACTAGTGGATCCACTTAGTTGAGGTGTTCTATATCCCGGTAAGTTATAGGACAGTTCTGGAAACATGGGCGAGACGTTGTATTATCACATTAGCTCATAGTGATGGTTGTCGGTTAGAGAAACTTCTACAAAATTATATTACTTTATTATATGAGTAAATTGAGTTGTTATTACTGTTTTAAATATTTTATATAAACTGCACCTCTACTGTTATTTTATTTTCCATTTGAGTTGAGTATCCATGAGTTAAGTAAAACTAAGGTAAGTGTTCTTTTCAGATTCGTTTCAAGCTTATGTCATGTTTAGTTTTCCTCTCGCATGTTCGTACATTCAATGTACTGACACCATTTGGCCTGTATCATTTTATGGTGCAGACACAAGTAACGAGGATCAACACCCAGTGCCTTGTTGATCCAGTTGAGCACTCTGAGTCAGTTGGTGAGCCTCCTTACTTTCTGGAGGATTCCTTTTTTATTGCTTTGATTAGTTAGTTCATTAGGATGTCGTGGGTCTTGTCCCAACATCCATCTCTGTTTTTAGAGGCTTCATAGATAGTTAGTTAGTTCATTTTGTCATTATCTTGTTATTGACTTATGTTCATATTTGAGTTGCCACTTTGGCTAAGTTAAATGTTTATTTTCTAAAACATTCTGAGTTTAGTTTGAGACAGCTGAGTTATCTTGCATTTTAATTATCTTCTTAATGCTTAAAGTCTTCCACTGAGAGTCTAGCCAAGCCAAGGGTTCACTTGGGGCAAGCAATGGTTCTCGAGTGTCAGTCCCGCCCAGGGTGAAGGTTCGGGGCGTGACAACAAACCTCCCAAGGTATATGTTCCCAACTCTTCGATTTGCCCACAACTTGAAGATAACACTCTTAATTCAGTTTATAACTCACTGAACTAAGATTACATCAAGATTCAATTTCAAAGAAAAAGTTCTAATACATAAACTCTGCAAAAGGACCTGATTTTTGGATGTGTTCCTTTAATCCGCTGGTAGCACTTGCGAAGTCAATTTCTTAATTGCCTTTTTTGCTATATAAGTGCACAAGTATTCTGGATGATTTCATCTCTATTTAAGCACAATTTGTTCATAGAGTTATTCTTCACTTCAAATTCCTAATTGATTTGAACTCTCTTCACGTAGAGTTCTACTTCAAGTGAAACTCCTTGCTGAGTTCTACTTCAAGTGAAACTCCTTGCTGAGTTCTACTTCAAGTGAAACTCCTTGCTTCTTTAGAATCCTTCTTCAAATCAAATTCATTGATTTTTTTGTGTTGTAGTCAAACTCCGACTCTTTAATTGAGCACTCACGTGAAGAGTTCTACTTCAAGTGAGACTCCCTCTTTTTCTCAAACTCTTTACCTCTTTCTTCTAGGGGTGTACAAAACCAAATCGAAAACCGAACCAAACCACAAATCGAGTCAAATCGGATAAAAAACCCGACTAGTGGTTTGGTTTGACTTGGTTTGGTATTGAAATAAAACCTGACTATATTTGGGGTTGTTTTGTTTTAACTAAAAAAAATCAACCCGAGATCAAACCAACCCGACATTATATATATAATTTTAAAATTTTATTTTATACACAAAAATATTTACTTTGATATAATTTTTAAATATTTCTTATTATTTTTCATAGTTTTTATCTTTATAATATATTATTTCAAGTTTGAAACTTAGAATTCTGAATGGTCCGATAAAGATTATAGTCCACAGATGTTGGTAATTATAATAAAGCTTAAATCAAAATCAAATTAATACTAATGCAAAAAGAAAATCAATTCAACACTAAGA
>JAJOOH010017100.1:0-20805 GCA_029582605.1 Solanum gracilifrons
AGTAAATTATAAAGAAATTTTAATGAAAATATGTATAAGATCTTTAAAATTGTTTATAAAAATAATATATTAAGTATGTATATTAATAAAATATATGTATATAATTCATCGGTTCGGTTCGGTTATTTCTTCGATTTTTTCCGAATAAAACCATAACCAAACCAAATACTATCGGTTTTCAAAAATCTAAAACCAAACCAAACCAAACCCAAATAAAATCGGTTTTATTTTATCGGTTTGGTTTGGTTTTTCGGTTTGGATCGGTTTTTATCCAAACCGTGAACACCCCTACACACAGTGTTGGGTTCGTTCACCCACGCGCCAAACATGTTTAATTCAGTATGAATTGGTCCTAAAGGTTGAAAGTTTGATGTTCTTGATGTCTGTTCTTGAATTGAGATGAGATTGAGGAGTTTCTTGAGATTATAGTGTCGATTATTAGAGTTGTTTGAGTTAGATTCTAGTGTACATGTGCTGGGTATCTGAATCTAAAGAGAATTTGAGAAAAGGAATCGAATTTAGGCGAATTGGGGTTAGAAAATGAAAAAGGAAAAATTCGCGCAAATCAGGTGCCCCAGTCCACGTCGCGGACTTGCCCCACTATTTCATAGAATTTTCCTCCGCGGAGCGGAGCGGTCACGGACCGTTCTGCCTTAAAATTTATTTCGCGACCAAATATTTAAATGCATCTCCGCGTCACTTGCTTCCAGACAGTGTTTTCTTGATCGTTTCTAATGTTTAACTATTAAAATCATTCTTAAACATCATGAGATCTTTCCAATCACAAATCACCATCCTTGAATCCATAAATTCAAATTCAAGGAAAGTTAAGAGCCAAGTCAAGATGAGTTAATAGAGTTTTCCAAAATTCTTTTACAAATGTTTTAACTTTGTTTTAAGACCTGAGTTTTGAGTTGAGTAAACAGTAAAGAATGACATTAATTTCTTCAAAAGAGTATACCGGGACTATGTATTCCCAAAGAGTAAAATGTTTTCACATTTAAACAAGAAAGGAAACTGATATTTCCAAAAGAGCCTTTGAGCTAGTTTTTCAGTAAATGCTTTCACAATTAAGCAAGAGAGGAAACATTGATTTCCAAGAAAGCCTTAAGGATAGTTTTTGAGTAATTATCTCAAACCACAAAGTTATGTTTTTAAACATAAGATCTAGTATCATATTTTGGGAGTAGTATTGAGCACCGATATAGGGGAGCGTTCAGACAACTCCCAACCCCCATAAACCATGTACCCACCATGGGTAGAAAAAAGGTCATACTTTTTAGATGATTCCTTAGTGCTCTTTAGCATAGACTAGTGGATCCACTTAGCAATCAGGTTCTATGCCCTTGGCAAGGTATATGACGGCCCTGACAGCGTGAGGTAAAATGTTATATCATCACAATAACTCGTAAGTGATGGTTGTCGGTTAGAAAAACTTCCACAAAAGAATTTTGTATTAATATATACATAGAGTTACTTGTGTTTTTATATACATCCAAAGTTTATATTGTATGTTTGCATACATACAAAGTTACTATTGTATTTCTAAATACACAGAGTTGATATCCATGTTTTAAAGCTTTTCTTTATAATGCACTTATTTATACTACTGTATATTGAAATGAGTTCAATTCAGTTCAGTTAAGTTGATAACAGGTTTGTTCTTTCAGTTCCTTTCAAGCTTATGTCTTGATTTAGTATTCCCCTCTTATGATTGTACATTCAATGTACTGATGCTAGTTGGCCTGCATATTCTTATGATGCAGATTCGGGTAACCAGGATCAACATCCAGCGCAATGTTGATCCAATTGAGCTTCAGAGTTGTTGGTGAGCCTCCTTGCTTCCAGAGGATCCCCTTTTTCATTACTTTATCATTTTAGTTCATTAGGATGTCGTGGGTCTTGTCCCGACATCTATCTCAGCTGTTTAGAGGCTTCATAGACAGTCAAATGTTAGTTCTTTAGTCTTTTCATTTTCATTCTATTATGTTGTGACTTGAGTTTGCCTTATTGGCCAGATGAATGTTCCTTTATAGCATTCTAGCTTATTACATAGATTTATCTTTGTTCAGTAAAAGTTTTCCGCTGAGTAAGTGAGCCAGGCCAAGGGTTCGCTTGGGGCCAGCAATGGTTCTTGAGTGCCAGTGTCGCCCAGGGTGTAGGCTCGAGGCATGATATGTTGTCTAATTTCAAGACTATTATACATCAACTCCAGCCCAAATATCGTCATAGAGTCAAAAATAAAATTGTAACCCCTTCCTGGGATGTCTAATTTCTTCATCGACTGTCACTCCTTCGCATACAAGGATGAGATTTTCTGTTCTTGAAAAAATTCCGCTAGAGTTTATGACTTTACATGCCCATATTTATTATTTTTAAATTATCCTTATCTATTTTTACTAAATTTTAACACTAGATATTATGAGTACTTTAAAGATTAAAATTTGATTGAAGTGTTGGTCAATTTTTTGAGGTATGTTATCCCAAAACATAGACTATACTAGTTTGAATAATTTGATATCATCATTAGATATCTCATAGTTATCTCCCTTTAATTTATGCTTTTTCATGTTATATTGTTGTCTCCTTCAAATTTTATTTATAATTTTTCGTTTAACATGTATATGATATCACTTGGACAAGGCTTTCATCCTTTTGATATTTTTCCTTCTCATTCATCCCTTCTAAATATTTTTGGGGTGAGTTATGACTATTTTTGGCAAGCTTAATTTGAAGAATATCAAACAAAACCTACTCTAAATAAAAGTAATAACTTAAGCTACAAAAGTTTTGTCTATTAACATAGATTTGTTGTCCTTCCTTTCCCAAGTTATTGATGTGCATTTGGGTTATCTAGGTTAGACTCATTTCCAATTTTATCACGTTTGAGAAATTTCTTTTACTTGAGTTTAGAAGCCAACATTTTGATCTACTTCTACTTTCATAATGCAACAAGATACATATTTCTGAAAAAGTTATAAAGTTGCACAGATAATGCTTCTAGAAGGAACTTGAGAGCAGTAATTTAATGAAATATGAATTTCAAAAATGGGTCAACAATATTATTTTACTGTTGTTTCAATTTATTTTTCTCCTTTTGTAAATTTTATTTGAGTAACGAAGTAACAACAATGAAAAATGTTGAACGCTTTGCCTCCGACAAGTAGATTGTCTATAAAAAATATTATTTATGTTGTTGTGGTAAATTTTTAACGATCTTAACTTATTTTTAACTTATATTGACTTTCGAAAACTTTCACAACTTTTTTTTTCACAAATATTATATTCTAACCTCAAAATTACAAAATTTTATATTTTTGTATAAAAAAATAAAAATAAAACTGAAGCTTCATCACTTCATAAAAATATCACCCAATATTAATAAGACAATTATATCACAAAAAATATATTATGATACAGTATGTAAAAGTTAAAAATGAATATATATCAATATATTTTTAATCATTCATTATATATTTATAATTCTTGATGTACGTGATGATGTCAAATCATTTAATTTCTGTTGAAATGTTCTCACAACACTCTAAAATCTCCTTTCTTTTTTTCATACAACAGTCCAATATTGGATAGGATATTCAAAAGCTTAATGAGATTATTTACGCCCGCGTGAATCCCGAATAAATTACCTAACATAAATCAAATTAATACCATAGGCAATCACTTAGGTCAAACGAACATTCTCAGTTATAGATCTTATTCCTTTTATACATTCAATTTGATTGTCAAATTAAAGTTCAAACAAGAAAGTAAAGGGTTCAATAGGAATGATATTTTTAAACTAATATTTTGTTATGTCAAAAAAATAAGTTTACCTCTATCCACATAAAGATGGAAGATTAATTTGACCATACGTATTTCAAATCATTATTTTTGTAGTTACATAAGATTCTTTTATATAAGGTGTATAGAATCAAATCCAACTATTTCAATTGTCAAGACCCGAGCTTATACCCTGGACGTGGCCGGCACTCGAGAACCATTGTTGGTCCCTAAGCAAACCCTCATCCTGACTGACTACAAGCGGAAGACTAACTCAAGCATACAAAATCTTAAAAACTGGATTAAGTTCAATATCTCAAATACTCAATCTTTGAAAAGATCTGAAAACTACTCAAAAGATAAACTCAAAGTTTGAAAAAAATAACTCAAAGAAGATACATACTAAAAACTACTGAACTTTGTATATCTATGAATCCTCTACTATTACAGAAGGATATCGGGACAAGACCCACGACATCTCAAAACTACTAACTGTAAGATAAAGGTGAAGTCCTTCAGAATATGAAAAGGCTCACTAAAGAAGACTGGAATATCACATGACCTCAACGAAACGCTTGTTGATGATCGTGAATACCTGTATCTGCATCATGAAATGATGCATGCCAAATGGCTCACTACATGGAATGTACGAGCATGTAAGGGAAATTCTAAAGAATAAACATAAGCTTGAACTTGATAAAAAGAAAACATACTTACCTCTTCACAACTCACTCAACTAAACTCAACTCAATAATAAGTATTCAACTCAAAGATTAGATACTCAACTCAAAGATATGATACTTAACTCAAAGGTACTCAAATCAAGATACTCAACTCAGGATACTCAACTCAAGATAAAGCCACAATAAAAGGTGTGATATATGGAAGCTTTTAATACAATAGATAGGAACTCAATGTATTGAAGAATACAATAATAACTCAGTTTGTATATAAAAATACAATATAACTCTGTGGGAGTTTCCTTAACTGACAACCATCACTATGAGCTATGTGATGATACAACGTCTCACCCACGCTGTCAGAACTGTCTTATACCTTGCCGGGGTATAGAACCTCTCAATAAGTGGATCCACTAGTCTATGCTAAAAAGCACTAAGGAGTCATCTAAAAAGTATAACCTTTTCTACCCACGTTGGCTGCATGGTTTATGGGGGTTGTGAGTTGTCTGAACTCTCCTCCATATCGGTGCTCAATACTACTCCCAAAATATAACTAGCTCATATATTTAAAAACATAACTCTTTCTGTATTTTGAGATTATTACTCAAAAATATTTCTCTTAAAAGAGATGGTAGTCAAACTGCTCAAAACTCTTTTGGAAATCTCAGTTTCATCTCATCTTAAATGTAAAAACATTTACTCATGGGAATACTTATTTCCCATATATCATTTTAAAGAAAATGAACTCAGCTCTACTCTTCCTCAACTCAGTGCTCAAGTCTTTAAAACAAGTTTTAAAACATTTTGTAGAAAGACTTCTTAAAATAGGGTTCATGCCGAATTATGAACGTGAACGACTCAATTCAATGTTTTCCATAGCCATGCATAAAACTCAATACTTGGAACTCAACCAACTCCAAAAATCAAGGAGCCAATTATACTACTCATCTCAAGAATGCTGGACTCGGAGGGTTCATGTGGAATTATGGGCATGAACTACTTAACTCACGGACTCAATGATACCTCTCATCTCAAGACTACTCGACTCATAGAGTTCATGCGGAATTATAAGCATGAACTACTCAACTCAAGGACCTTCATGGGTAACGTGTAGTTGTCCCATGATTAGGAATATAATCCCAAAATGATTAGGAACTCAATACTCAAGACTTAGAACTTGAAGATACTACCTCTCTCAAAGATACTCAATTGATGGAGTTCATGCGGAATTTATGGGCATGAATGACTCGACTCGAGGGTCTAAATAACAATATGGAACTCATGTATACGACTCTTCTCATTCTCATACTTACTTCCTCAAAACTCAGTTTAAAACTCAAGTGTTGACTTTGAAAAACTTCTCAAGCTTTATAACTCTAAATAGGTTCATGCTGAATTATAGACATGAAAAAATCAACTCAAGGATCTCAATAAAAATATAGAAACTCAATAATTAGGAAAAGAATTTTTAAAAGAACCATGAACTCAAGAACTCAAATAAACTTATCTCAAGAATACTCAAATTTAGGGGTAAAATCCTATATTTCTCTTTTACTGATTTGGAAGTAGATGTAGGGCGTAAGGATGAACTAATCCAACACTATGATATCCTTACATACCTGGAAGAACAAGGTTCTTGAAGAATCTTGAAGAAAAACTTGATTAGAAGCCTTGAAACCCTAGCTTGAAGGTAAACGATCAAGAAAACCTTTCTTGAGATTCTTGAATTAGTTTCTTGAAATCTCTATGGCCAAGAATTATGATTTTTATTAGTAATTCATAATTGTGTGGAGTAATTTGAGTTGAAAATAATATAATTCTTGGAGAAAAATTTACCTTGAAGAAGACTCTTGAAAAAGATTGAAAGAATCTTGAATGCAATCTTCTACTTCGATTTTTCCTTAGGGTTTTGCCCTAGGGTTTGAAAGAGAAGAGAATGATGGATTAAAAGATGAAAATGTGATTGTTTTTGAGACTTTTACTAGTCAATAAATTCATTTACGGTTTTCTTGGAGGTAAAAATACAAAAACGACGCTTTTTAATGTTTTCCGGTCGGCTAATTCGTAACAACATTGTATCAGGTTACTAAAATAGTCATAACATTTTACTCAGAAATTGGATTGATGCGACATTGGTGGTGTATGAAAGTAGATTCATATACCTTTAATTTGATAGGTTATGGGCCACGTAACTCTTTATATTCTAGGAGATATGGTCGTTTGAAGTTGACCTAAGTAGGATCTTACATCAAAACTTAATCGATAAGAAAACTTCAAGAACACTTATAAAGAACTCATCAAGAAATTAAATTGCTCAATATTTATGGATAGATTCGCAAAAGAAACTAATGATATGTATGTAGGTGAGCAAACCCAACACTATGAAAGCTTACATACCTCAAAGAACTAGGGTCTTGGCGAAATCTTGAATTTCTGGAACGAACACTTGAAACTTTGAACTTTTTGTCCTCTTGAATCTTCTCTCTACACCCTAAATGCTTTGGGGATGAATGAAACTGATTCTAATCAGTTTAGACTCCTAAATCCTTACTAAAAACGTTTAAATTCGATTGGGTAAGGAAACGACTAAAATACCCCTTACTATTTTTGGGTAACTTTCCTTATTTGGACAACCCAACTTCAAACGGGCATATCTCCCTCATACAAGCTTAAAATTTAGCAAACTCGGTGGCGTTGGAAATATAATTCAAAGACCTTTATTTTTAAATCTTATGGGCTACCTAAATAATCATGTACTGAGAGTTATAGTCCTTTGAAGTTGACCCAAAACTTAAAGGAACATAGGAATGACTTGAATGAACTCTCTCTAGTTCTTTTTGGAACACAAGGTGCTACATCTAGTGACCTTAACACTTAGGAAAAAAATTAATTCCTCAATAAAATCCTACTCACGATGGAGGATAATTATAGTCTTAATTCAAAAAAAGTCTGGGGTGTTACAATATCTCCCCCTTTGGTTCATTCGTCCACAAATGACAATTGAACTGGGTATGGAATGGGGTTACTCTTACTAAGGTCTAAGTTTAATGGTATGCTCTTACTATATTCAAGCTTAACCTAAATCCTTAGGTTCGGGTTCTATACGTTTCTATAGGGAATCTCATCCCAAAACTATTACTCTTTACCACCACATTGGGATCATATCAAGAACCACCTAATGTTTAACAACACCACATTCAAGCTTAGTACTCTAAGAACTACATGTACTCCTACTAATTAGCTCCTTAAGAAATTCTCAACACTTGACTTGATTTATCATCTTATCATCTCCCCCTTAGGTCTAAAGCTAACATTTGAAAGCTATGGACCTATTCCACATTGACAACTCAATTATGCTATCTAGGCACACATGGAAAATTATAACTTAATTGGAATCTCATCTGGTAACATACCATATCGGCACACATCTTAATGCTCTTGTTACTCTTGTGAATTAGCCACACTTAACTTCCCTTATCTAAACATTAG
This sequence comes from Solanum gracilifrons, assembly GCA_029582605.1. Lineage (NCBI taxonomy): Eukaryota > Viridiplantae > Streptophyta > Magnoliopsida > Solanales > Solanaceae > Solanum > Solanum gracilifrons. Next base: position 7,950 of record JAJOOH010017100.1, read on the forward strand.
GGTCTCTCACTTGTACCACTCATATTTATTGCAGCTTATCACCTCAATTCCTCACCTACTCTATGTCAAATCTTCTAGATCAAATCTCAAGACTAGCATCATCACCCTTATGTTGTCATTCTTTTGGTCATGACACTCATCTCAAATTCAAGCTAAATATTTATGACTAAACCCGAATATCAATATGATTGCTTGCTTACTATACTAACTTACAACTACTGGATATAAATTCAGAAACACTCGTCCACTAGGAGCTTATGACAAATAGTTAATGCTTACCTCTTAGTATTCATACTTACAATTTACTATCACATTTCCCTTCACAACTTGAGTACTATTCACTCATTTACTATACATCAATGCCTAATTAGTGCTATAACACTTTGAATATTATGGTCTCTCCCTTAAAATCATAAGCCTAGCTTAGATCTATCACATCATAATTACTCTTGCTCTTCTATTCAACACTTACACTTGGTCATTACCTACGCAATCATACTTCATCAAAAACTCCTTTCTAGCTACAACACACTCTACCTCCTATGATGGATTCTCACAACTCATCACTTTTTAGTCTACCCATAAGGGAAAACTCTTCATTAGTAACTTAATAGGTACATGACTATAGTAACATAGCTTGTCGAAACACCATCTCCCTTACTTAGATTACTAAACATCTGCATACTTTCCTCTAACTCTGGGCACTGCCACTACTACAGCTCAAGATCACGTAACTCATGCTACCTTTTCAGGTGAAAATACTACCTAAGCTTTAAACACACCATCCTCTTAAGGGTCTTAGCTGAATAAGGTTTAGGGAAGAGTGTACAACTCGCTTTTAGCTCGAACGCACGATTCGTATGAACATAAGTCCATTCCTCTAAAACTCAACACTTAACTCACTCATGGGCTTCTCTCAAGCCCCTCTGAAGTCTCATGACTTCCTCAAGGCTCTTGCTAAGAATAAATTATCCATAAGGATCTTCAGTTTTACTTTTCAACCACCTTTAGTATGGGGGATAGTCGAATGAATCTGAAAAACGCACGAGTATGAATAAATCTCTTTGACATAGCTCTATTGCACGATTGACAGTATGAAAAAAGGAAAACTTTTCTTAAATGTCTATAGTCCCTCATTAATAGAAGTGGAGCCCTCACAACCATAAACAAGACCCTAGGACACTTGAACTCTATGCTCTGATACCAAGTTTGCCACGACCCAAACCTACACCTTGTACGTGGCTGGCACTCGAGAACCATTGCTGGTCCCCCAAGTGAACCTTCATCCTGGCTGACTACAAGCGGAAGACTATCTCAAGCATACAAAAGCTTAAAACTAGATTAAGTTCAATAACTCAAATACTCAATCATTAAAAAGATCTGAAAACTACTCAATAGATAAACTCAGAGTTTGAAAAAAATAACTCAAAGAAGATACATACTGAAAACTACTCAACTTTGTCTATCTATGAAGCCTCTTCTATTACAGAAGGATATCGGGACAAGACCCACGACATCTCAAAACTACTAACTGTAAGATAAAGGTGAAGTCCTCCGGAATATGAAAAGGCTCACCAAAGCTGATTGGAATATCACATGACCTCAACGAAATGTCTATTGATGATCATGAATACCTGTATATGCATCATGAAATGATGCAGGACAAATGGCTCAGAAAGTGGAATGTACGAGCAAGTAAGGGGAATTCTCAAGCATAAACATAAGTTTGAACTTGATAAAAAGGAAACATACTTAACTCTTCTCAACTCACTCAACTAAACACAACTCAAGAATAAGATACTCAACTCAATTATTAGATACTCAACTCAAAGATATGATACTTAACTCAAAGGTACTCAAATCAAGATACTCAACTCAAGAAAAAGCAAGAATAAAAGGTGCGATGTATGGAAAGCTTTTAAACTAATAGATAGGAACTCAATGTATTGAAGAATAAAATAATAAATCAGTTTATATATAAAAATACAATATAAATCTGTGGGAGTTTCTCTAACCAAGAACCATCACTATGAGCTATGTGATGATACAACGTCTCGCCCACGCTGCCAAAACTTTCTTATACCTTGCCGGGGTATAAAACCTCTCAACTAAGTGGATCCACTAGTCTATGCTAAAAAACACTAAGGAATCATCTAAAAAGTATGACCATTTCTACCCACATTGGCTACATGGTTTATGGGGGATGTGAGTTGTCTAAATTCTCCACCATATCGGTGCTCAATATTACTCCCAAAAAATAACTAGCTCATATGTTTGAAAACATAGCTCTTTCTGTGTTTTCAAATTATTACTCAAAAAATCTTCCTCTTAAAAGAGATGGTACTCAGATTGCTCAAAACTCTTTTGGAAATCTCAGTTTCCTCCCATATTAAATGTAAAAATATTTACTCTTAAGAATACTTAGTTCTAATATATTATTTTAAGGAAAATGAACTTAGCTCTACTCTTCCTCAACTCAATGCTCAAGTCTTTAAAATAAGTTTTAAAACATTTTGTAAAAAGACTTTTAAAATGTGGGTTCATGCCGAATTATAGATGTCAACGACTCAATTCAAGGTTTTCGATAGACATGCATAGAACTCAATACTTGGAACTCAATAACTCCAGAACTCAAGGAGTGAATGATACTACTCATCTCAAGAATGCTCGACTCGGAGGGTTCATTCGGAATTATGGGCCTAAACTACTTAATTCAAGGATTCAATGATAGCTCTCATCTCAAGACTGCTCGATTCATAGGGTTCATGCAAAATATGGGCATGAACTACTCAACTCAAGGACCTTCATAGGTAACCTGTAGCATCCCCATGATTAGGAATATAATCCCAAAATGATTAGGAACTTAATTCCGAAGACTTAGAACTTGAAGATACTACCCCTCTCGAAGATACTCAACTGATGGAGTTCATCCAGAATTTATGGGCATGAACGACTCGAATCAACGGTATAAATAACAATATGGAACTCATGTATACGACTCTTCTCATTCTCATACTTACTTCCTCAAAACTTAGTTTAAAACTCAAATGTTGGCTTTGAAAAACTTCTCAAGATTTACAACTCTAAATAGGGTTCATGCTGAATTATAGACATGAACAAATCAATTCAAGGATCTCAATAAAAATATAGAAACTCAATAATTAGGAATAGAATTTTTAAAAGAACCATGAACTCAAGAACTCAAATCAACTTATCTCAAGAATACTCAAATCTAGGGGTAAAATCCTAGATATTTCTTTTACTGATTTGAAAGTAGATGTAGGGCGTGAGGATGAACTAGTCCAACACTCTGATAGCCTTACATACCTGGAAGAACAAGGTTCTTGGAGAATATTGAAGAAAAACTTGATCAGAAGCCTTGAAACCCTATCTTGAAAGTAAACGATCAAGAAAACCTTTCTTCAAATTCTTGAATTAGTTTCTTGAAATCTCTATGGCCAAGAATTATGATTTTCATTAGTGAGTCATAATTGTATGGAGGTATTTGACTTGAAAAGAATGGAATTCTTAAAGAAAGACTTACCTTGAAGAAGAATCTTTTAAAAGATTGAAAGAATCTTGAATGCAGTCTTCTACTATGATTTATCCTTAGGATTTTGCCCTAGGGTTTGAGAGAGAAGAGAATGATGGATTAAAAGATGAAAATCTGATTGTTTTGAGTCTTTTACTAGTCAAGAAATTCATTTACGGTGTTCTTGAAGGTAAAAATACAAAAGCGACGCATTTTAATGTTTTCCCGTCGGCTAATTCGTAACAACACTGTATCGGGTTACTAAAATAGCCATAACTTTTTACTCAGAAATTGGATTGTCGCGATATTGGTGGTGTTGGAAATTAATTTCAAATACCTTTAATTGTATATGTTATTTACCACGTAACTCTTTATATTCTAGGAGATATCGTCGTTTGAAGTTGACCCAAGTAGAATCTTATATCAAAATTTAATCGATAAGGAAGCTTCAAGAACACTTATCAAGAAATCATCAAGAAAGTAAATTGCTCAATATGTATGGATAGATTCACAAAAGAAAATCATGATTGGTGTGTGGGTTAACAAACCCAACACTATGGAAGCTTACATACCTTAAAAAACTAGGTTTTTGGCAAAATCTTGAATTTTTGAACGAACGCTTGAAACTTTGAACTTTTTCTCCTCTTGAATCTTCTCTCTACACCCTAAACGCTTTGGGGATGAATGAAACTGATTCTGATCAGTTTAGACTCCTAAAACCTTACTAGAACCGTTTAAATCTGATTAGGTAAGGAAAAGACCAAAATACTCCTTACTATTTTCGGGTAACTTTTCTTGTTTGGACAGCCCGACTTCAAACAGGCATATCTCCCTCATACAAGCTCAAAATGTAGCAAACCTTATGGCATTGGAAAGATAATTCAAAGGCCTTTCATTTGATATCTTATGAGTCACCCAACTCATCTTGTACTGAGAGTTATGGTCGTTTGAAGTTGGCCCAAAACTTAAAGGAACTTAGGAATGACTTGAAAGAACTCTCTCTAGTTCTTTTTGGAACACAAGGTGCTACATCTAGTGACCTTAACACTTACGATAAAAGTTAAATTCCACGGTAAAATTCTACTCACGACGAAGGATGGTTCGAGTCTTAATTCAAAAAAAATTTGGGGTGTTACATCAAATCTAATACCAACTCATGCAAATTAAAATTCCAACGAACACTTGAAAGTATGTCATTCTAAATCTTAACAATTTAAAAGTTATAACTCTATTCTTTCCTCCAAAATTTTAAAGTTAACCCCTTATAATGAAAACTAAAATTGTTAGGGTGTTGGGTGTTGGTGAGTCCACATTTTGGACTCATTTTGTTCTTTATTTTGATAGATTTAGTGTTCTCAAATGCATATTTTGTCTCAATAACTAATGTAAATCCTTAAATTTCAGGTATTTGGAGTTTGAGGCACAACACGGATACTAATGGGCAAAAAGGAACAAAAAAGCTAAAAAGATGAAGAAAAGAAGGCCTGAGGATCGCCTAATGCATTAGGTGAGTCGCCTAATGCATTAGGTGAGTCGTCAAATGGCCTTAACCTCGCCCAAAGTTCCAGTGTGCTGAGCCCTGAAGGAAAAGATCAAGTTGGCGATGAAAAGGAGTAGTCGGCGTGTCGCCTAACAATTTGCGAAGCAACACCATATCGCCCAATGATTCAATATGCGAAGATGCTGAAGGAAACATCAAAAAGGCGATGAACCAGACCAAAGGGTGGATCGCCGAGTGCATCGGCGATCCCGACTAACTGTGCCAAGTGGTCCTTCGCAGCATAAATTTTCAAAAACTATAAATACTTGTTTGAATTTTTAGTTTAGTATCTATCCAAAAATTTAGGAAGTTTTAGAATATTTCATTTTGAGTTCTTAGAGTTTTTGGGAGACATTGTTCTTGAGCTTGAAGGGTTTCATCTCCAAGAAATTGGACGTGGGTATCAAAAAATCTTCATCTTAGACATGTTTAAAGACATTTTTGATCGTACCCATTCGATGGAAACACTTTTTGGTATCGATTTATATGTCTTTTTCATGTCTAGACAAAACCTCAATTCTTGGGGAGTGATTATGTGAATATGGGTTAAATTTACTGTTGGGTATTGCTCATTGATAGTCTATTTGCTATTTAAATATGATTTCGTTTAGTATTTGTGTTTGAACTTAATGGAATTGAAGTTGCAAATACGATTTTATCTTCGTATTTTTGGTTTGCTCGAAAGAGAGGTTTTAAAACCAAAACTACTAAATTGATAGCCGGTGGTTATTGGGTCGTCATAGGTTCAGCTCGAGAGAGTGAATCCTAGGCCTTTTCCCACACATTCAGCTCAAGAGAGTGACTGGGCTAAGGTGAAGGCTATGATTAAATGCTGCAACTCGGTGTTTGAGAAAAACCGAGTTGATTCGGGGTAAGTTACTCGAGAGAGAATTTACCCCCACTAAAGTCTAGCTTAGTGACAAATGTTCAGCGATTTACTATCAATAGCATTTACCCGATTGTTTATTTTATCCCATATTCCTATCACATCCCAAGAATCCCATCTCCCTAATTCGCATCTTTTTATTTTCACTGTTTTTATTCACTAGTTGAATACAAAACCCCCCATTGATAATTGACATTAGTGTCACTTTTAGATTTAGTATGTTTTTATTCGTAAACATTTATTGCTATGATTGATTAGAACTAAATTTTTACTTTTCTATTCGATTCTCGACTACTAACCGCTCCCTTGGGACTCGACCCTAACCCATTCGGTTGGGTTATATTACTACACGCGATCGTTGACACTTCATTTGGAAGTTGTGTGTTTGATTACGTCAAACATCAAAATGGTGCCGCTGCCGGGGAGTGGTGTTACTTCAGAATTATTACCTAAGTCGAATTTTGCTTTTGTTACTCGTAGTTTACTCACTTAACTTTCAGTTTTTTATTTTGCTTGTGTGTGCTTTAAAGTAGAAGAGGTGAGTCTATTGAGTCGAACTCGTGAGCAAATGGAGTTTTCTCCATTTGATGTACTGATGTTCAGAGATCGCATCCTAACCTTCAAACAATTGGAAGGTGAACGGATCCATGAGACATGGGCAAGGTTTACAGAACTGATAATTCAATGCCCAACTCATGAAATTACCGATATAGTCCTCCTTGAATGTTTCTATAGAAGTCTTGGTCCCGGATACAAGGTGTTGGCCAATCAACTCATTCTGGGTGGCATTGCAAAACAACCATATGTGATAGCAGTCCACATGCTTGATAACATGGCTGAAACAAACCAAGAAGTAGAAAAGGACTTCATGATGGCCGTACTAATGACTCAGATGGATGAGTTGGCCAAAACAGTTAGAGAGCTTGATGTCCAATGCATCAAGAAAGACCGTTATGTCCCTCCTCATGAGCGAAGAAAACCGAAGAATAAAGGGGATGGACAAACTGAAGCAATGCTCTCGCTCCTTCTCCAGAAAGGCAATACACAGGACAAGGTACTGGAGGAACTCAGGGAGAATGTATTGTTATTGAACTAGATGTCAACTTCCTATGCCATGCTCATCCAGCTTCTAGGATTCCAAATGGACCAAGTGCTAAATAAGCTCTATAAAGATTCGAAAGAGGGGTTGCCTGATGAAATTGAGGCAAACCACACTAGTGGAACTTGAGTGTGGACTTGCGTCGTGTCACGACGTTAACTAAGGCGCTGTTTGGGGGGCAACCCAAAACCCTTTATTGCTTTATTTTTGTTTTTGAAATTATGGTGTGTTGATTTTGTAGGTTAAAATGTGGAGAGTGTTTGAAAATTTCAAGGTGCCGAGCTACAAGGTCCAGTTGACGAATGGCCGAATAGGTCGGCGTGCACAATCTAAACCATCGTTTGACTTAAGACATCTTCAAAATGGAGTCTGTAAAACTCGGCGAGCCCAGGTAATTATTGGCGAGTCGCCAACCAGGTCAGCGAACCCGACGTAGACCGTCATTTGGACCACCACATTAACTGGAGGACCTGAAAAACTCGGTGAGGTAAGTGAACACTCGGCATGTCACCAAGTGGATCGGCGAGCGCGACTAACGTCGCCGAATGGGCGAAGAACTGGACGGTATATTAAAGGCCAATGGTTTTAAAGTTTCATAATCTTCACTTTCCCTCGCTTTCAAACTTCCTAAACTCACACCAAGTGAGTATTTTCAATATTTTTGCACTCCATAAGTATTTTGGTTGTTGATTGGTGCTCGAACTTTAGATTACATTGCCACCTAGAATTACAAAGTACTTTAACCGGCATAAAAGGTTGGTTTTCCAAACCCCGAGTTTATTTTTATTGAATTTGTACTCATTTGCAATGATCTTATCTTAGTGATGTGTGATGGGCATCTCTGATAGGATGATTGTTGCCTGTTTTTAAATTCAAACATCTTGCCTGTTTTGAGTGTATTATTAAAATCCCGTAAATTTGCGCATTAAAGTGAATTAAATTTTGTGGAGTTGTACTTGCTTTTCATTGAGTTTAGTTGGGTGAAGTCTGAGTAGCCCGTATTTTTGCCAAACGATGTAGTTTGCCTAATGATAGAGTGGGTGACTCCATTCTTAATGAAAAAGATCGTCAATTGGCCGAATTTGGCAAAACCTGGAGAAGTCTGAGTATTCCGGGGTGACGGGTGTTATGGGTCTGAGCTTAATTGTACTACAGCATGTTTTGTTTTTGTTTTTGGGGGTTGCGGGGTTGAATTCTAGAATATGGGTTGAAAGTAGGCACGTTGGGTCGTTTGGCGAGCTGGGTCGAGCTCGCCGAATCTCTCGACGGTTCACCAAAAATCCCCATCTTTCCTTTAATTTCTTGCTATTTGTGTCGCCGAGAGTCTTTGAGCTAAATTTGTGCTATACACTGCTTTTTGTGGAAGGTTTGAACTCGTGGCTCCTTTCTTTTAATTGTAAATGATTTTTGACCCTTCCGAAACTTTTTTGACACCTCTTGTTTGTGATGAATGTGGTTGTTCTCTTGCAAATTTGAGTATCGGTTTTGATCAATACCGATGACTTGAATAATGCTCATAATCAAACATACATGAATGTGCGGCTAGAACGAGGCCAATTGAAGTTGCATATACAATATGTGAACTATTTGCATCTCGTTATGACTAGCCAATTATCGAATTGAGTCTCTTGTGATGAACATTTCACACTAGAAAAAGTGTGGAGTATTGTTTGACTTTGGTATCGATGCCTTGTGCGATGAGCTTACTATGAACCATGCATGATAACACCTAGAATTTGTCCCGTTGGTCCGGTTGACTAAGTAAGGCTATCGCTTGATATGATCTTAGGCAATTTTGAAGAGTGTGAAATAATTTGACATATACCTTTTTTGTGGCCTACCTTGTGAGTATGTGTGAATCTCTTTGGAACACCCCTTGAGCTTTATCCTTCTCTGGAAGAAACTTGATGAAAACCTGACCTTTCTTAATCCACTACCTATAATCCTCTTGATTTGTGGTTGATTGAATATCCAACTTAGGCCAAAAGCCTAAGTTGGGGGTGTGGTGAAAAGAGAAGGCAGGTCAAGAAGTGCAAGAAAATTCCCTTCTATCCATGTGTCGAGAAAAATGGAACCCCTCCATAAAAAAAAGAGATGAAAAGGAAGAAAAGAATGAAAAAGAAAAAGAAAGAAATTGTGGAATAAAATATGAAAATGCAAAAAGAAATGGGGTCTCCAACAAACCATGGAAAGTGAATAATGAGATGACTTGTGAGTACGAATGAATTTGATGAGGAAAATAGAGTCAATTTCTTCTTTGAGAGTGTGAGTGTTGCATTGGATTCCGAATCTTTAAATTGTTGAACCATTGTGTGTGAAAATGGAATCATTCTTTTGTGTGAGGGCATTTGATTTCCTTTGTTGAGCTTGAACTTGCATTTGAAGCAAGTATAGTGAGCTTAAGATTCTTTGATAATGGTGTGTCACAACTTGAGTCTTTGAGTACACAATTGATCCTTGCATGAGTAAGTTGAGTATTGTATGTGCATTCATGATTGAGTCTTGTGTAGCACTGTTTCAGATATCCTTTTTGAACTGCTAAACTTGAGTTTTCTTTGAGGACAAGCAAAAGTTTAAGTTGGGGGTGTTGATGAGTCCACAATTTGGACTCATTGCGGGATTTATTTTGATAGATTTAGTGTCCTCAAATGCATATTTTGTCTCAATAACTGATGTAAATCCTTAAGTTTCAGGTATTTGGAGTTTGAGGCAAAGCATGGACACAGCTTGGCAAAATGGAACAAAACGGCTAAAAGGACGAAGAAAAGAAGGCTTGAGGATCGCTTAATGCATTAGGCGAGTCGCAGAATGTCCTTAACCTCGCCCAAAGTTCTAGTGTGCTGAGCCCTGAAGGAAAAGATCAAGTTGGCGATGAAAGAGAGAAGACGGCGTGTCGCCGAACAGTTCCGAGCAACACCATATCGCCAAATGATTCAACACGCGAAGATGCTGAAGGCAACAACTGAAAGGCGATGAACCAGACTAAAGGGCGGATCGTCGAGTGCATCGGTGATCCCGACTAACTGCGTCTAGTGGTCATTCGCAGGACAAATTTTCAAACACTATAAATACTTGTTTGAATTGTTAGTTTAGTATCAATCCAGAAATTTAAGAGGTTTTAGAATATTTCATTTTGAGTTCTTAGAGTTTTTGGGAGACATTGTTCTTGAGCTTGAAGGTTTTGAAGGTTTTCATCTCCAAGAAATTAGAAGTGGGTATCAAAGAATCTTCATTTTAGACATGTTTAAAGACATTTTCGATTGTACCCATTTGATGGAAACACTTTTTGGTATCGATTTCTATCTCTTTTTCATGTCTACCTTAAACCCCAATTCTTGGGTGTGAATATGGGTTAAATTTATTGTTGGGTATTTCTCAATGATAGTCTATTTGCTGTTTAAATGTGATTTCGTTTAGTAGTTGTGTTTGAACTTAATGGAATTGTAGTTCCAAATACGATTTTATCTTCGTATTTTTGGCTTGCTCGAGAGAGAGGTTTTAAAACCAAAACTACTAAATTGATAGCCAGTGATTATTAGGTCATCGTGGGTTTAGCTCGAGAGAGTGAATCCTAGGCCTTTTCCCACACATTCAGCTCGAGAGAGTGAATGGGCTAAGGCGAAGATTCTGCTTAAATGCTACAACTTGGTGTTCGCGAGAAACCGAGTTAATTCAGGGTAAGTTGCTCGAGAGAGAATTTACCCCCACTAAAGTCTAGCTTAGTTACAAATGTTCAGCGATTTACTATCAATAACATTTACCCGATTGTTTATTTTATCCCATATTCCTATCACATTCCAAGAATTTCGTCTCCCTAATTCGCATCTTTTTATTTTCACTGTTTTTATTCACTAGTTGAATACAAAACCCCCCATTGATAATTTACATTCGTGTCACTTTTAGATTTAGTATGTTTTTATTCGTAAATATTTATAGCTATGATTGATTAGAACTAATTTTTTACTTTTCTATTTGATTCTTGACTACTAACCGTCCCTTGGGACTCGACCCCAACCCATTCGGTTGGGTTATATTACTACATGCGATCGTTGACACTTTATTTGGAAGTTGTGTCTTTGATTACGTCAAACATCAGGTATCACCAAAATAGTTTTTACAAGAGAAAAGACATAAAGTGACAGTTGGACTTTTTCCAAATTTTCGAAAAGATATCTTACCTATGCGGGCGTCATATTACCCCACAAAATAATTCAAAACTGATATTATTACATCATTTTTTGTCCACCTAACATAGAGAGTGTGTGCACTCTCTCAAAGAGAATGAGCAACCTAAAATAACTAATATAATTTTATTTTTACAAGTATTTTATTATAAAATATATTTTTCTTGTTATTTTAATTTTTTTTTCCTTTTTTTTTTCTCTCTTTCTTTCTTCAAAAATTCATTGTCATCTCCATTGAAGTTTCTCACTTTCAATGTCACAATTTTACCACAACTTCACCTTTCTTGTTTTTACTACTATTAGTTTTACTCTCTTTAATTTTAAAACTTTATCTAAATATTTTCTTACATTTTGAACAATTTGATAAACCCATTAGATTTCAAGATGATTAGGAAGTATCATATAGTTTTTTTTAATCCGATTTTAATTAAGTTCTTTCAATTATCGAGGAACTCATTGATTCTTTTAAAATTATCATTTCTAATTTTGAAGTTATATGAAAAGGAGTAGTTGATGATACCTTCAAAATTTTAAATTTTCTTAGAAAAATAATTAGTTTTGTTATCAATAATTCAATAGAGTCTAGAAAATAGTATGATTTTTTTATATATAAAAAATCACTAAAATAAAGAATTTGACTGGAGAAGAAGGAAAAAAAGAAAAAAATGGGAGAGAGATTCAACTTGACGTGGGGGGTGGGAGGTGAAGAAAAAGAAAGAAAATGGAGGGATGGATCACTTGAAAGTGGGGGGTGGAAGATGAAGTGGAATTTAAGATGAAATCAAAATTAAAATAAGTCAGAGAGAGAGAGAAATAAAGAAAATAAAAGGATAAACAAAAAACATAAAATGAAAAAAAATTACATTTTTAATAAAATTAACACGTGTCATGTAACGATTGATGTGTGAACACACTTGCTTCTTAAAATCTGGGGTTGATCGGAAAATGATATAATAATATCTGTTCAAAATTGTTTAGTGGGGTAATAGGACGGTTGCAAAGTTAAGGTGTCATTTTTAAAATCCGGGACAACTTTAGTGGTGACTTTATGTCTTTTCTTTTTTACAAAATATTTTTTTCTCGTGTTCCTTTGGATAGTGAAAATTACTTTATTTGAAAAACATTTTAAATATTAAATATACTGTTGGCAAATATTACTTAGTTCGTATATTGACATATAAAAGTTAATTCTAATAGTAGCTCTTATTTGACTAAATTAATGATTTTGTGTTTAAATAAATCAAATTTATATTTCATCTGTAAAGAAAAAACTAGAATAATTAAATTGAAAGAAAATCAAACCAAACAACTGATTTGATTAATCTATTTTAGTTTGTATGTTTAAATCTATTTCATTTCATTTTGAAAGTGAAAATTAAAATAAACAGAATCGCTAACACCCTTAACCCCTTAATAGAAACAAATTAACGTATTTTTAGATGAATTCTATTTAGTTAATTTACAAAAATGACTCACTATTCACAAGCCAACTTTTAAGATTAATTATTTTGTGTGTACTAGGTCATATCTAAATTAATAAAATGTGTTTATCTAGCATAGTGGTTCTATACTTTCGTTTGAATTCGTGGTAATATTTGAGGTTAAGTATAAGAAA
>JAJOOH010017101.1:0-15318 GCA_029582605.1 Solanum gracilifrons
TACTTCGCACCAATCGACACTAGCCTATTAGATAGTATCACACTAAATCTATGTTGATAATTCTTTTCTTGTTAATTACCTCCTTGGTCCGGTAAGTAGTAACAAGGCGAGTTCTAACGTTGGCCACCGTTAAAAAGACTTCTAAACGAAAGAATTATCAATGCATGCAAAATACTATTCAAGAATTGTTTATTTACTATTCATACTTTGTTAATCGCTCATGGTTCCCACAACCCTAGTTATGAAAGTTAGCTACTCATTATCTCAAAAACACAATCAAAATTTATTAAAAAAATATGCTTGTGTTAATCATAAAAAGTTAAGAACAATAGCTAAACTATATTTTATTAATCACGAATACAAATAAATAATAAAGGAGAAGAAAGAATAAACCACAATTCTCCGGCCTCCACGGCGGCTCTTCCAAAGTTCCTAAGCTAGAAGAAAATTTATATTGTGTCTTGTATCTTGGTTCTTGGCCTCCCTAATAATTATTTCCATGCCCTATTTATAGATGTAGGAAACCCTAAATAAAATAATTGAGTCCAAACAAATTAGGAAATCAAAACCCGAAAGGAATTGGATTCCTTTTTCTCCGTGTGTAGCTTCCAATTTTGTGCGTGTAACTTCTTTTGATGTTGCTGCCTGATACGTGGACCAGCAGGTAAGTTTTTCTTTCCTTATTTGCATATAAATTATATTAATATTATATTAACTTATTTCCATTAAGCTGCTTGCTTGATTTCCTTCTTCAACTTTCCATCTTTAATTCGTTTTAGCTCTAAACATCTCCAATTTTCCATCAATTTAATCCTACAAATAAAATACACAATTTAGCACAATCCATAAAATTTATGCTCATAAAGGACAAATATAAATACTAAATGTGAGGCAAATAATGATTAAAAATATGTATTTTGACCTCACATCACCTATCTCAAAGCTAATCTTACGTGCCTCAAAATCTAATTTGAAATAATTAAGGACATAACTAAAAATGAGCTGAAAATTGCATTGTCGGACCAGAAAAAGAAATTCCAAAATTTACTCCATCTAGGTTTTGTTCAGCTCAAGGAACACGTATCTCGAAAATGGGCACAATCCAAGTTGTACACCAGGTTGAAACAGGTCATTCATCAAATGATAAAGAACTCTAAAATTATGGACTTAAGAAGGGACTCGAAGGAAACTTATTGGTTTTAAATGTACAATAAACGAACCCAACAAGGTTCCAACACCACTCCCAACTCTAAGCAACAATTTCCTCAAGAATTTTCTAGAAATAAAGCTTTCTATGTCCCAACATGAGAATGAAATGAAGAGGGAACTTCAGTGATTTAGTCACTTTAAATGTCGCTCTAGTGACCCCAATGTAGCAAGTGCGATATCGTTGAAGCAAAAAATGGGCTGATCGTGTGAAGGTCAACGAGATGACTAGCTCCATAGGAGCGTCCAAGGCCTCACATGTGCGACTAAGGCACGCAGGAGTAAAAGGCATTGATGTGACCAGCTTCGTAAGAGCGACCTGCTGCCTGTAGGATTGAGCCTAGGCTTCGCAGGATCGGCTGCCCTAGTAGCTTGTGCTTCAGCTTTTGGGATAATAATCCTAAGTCCCCGTTGGACCTTCAAAATTAGCTCAGGTCCTGCCAATGCAAACCGGTTATGCTATTCAATCAGAGACGATATTTTGGACACAATGGAATTGTAGAAATTTTCAACGGAGGTTGCTCGATGAAAAGTGGGTTCCACACTCAAGCTCCATTTCAGTTATAAACCACAAGGTTGCTCAAAATGAGTTTGAAAGCCTCGAGACCTAACCCAATTTTTCATCTAGATCAAACTCAATGTTTTCCAGCTAATAGAACCATCAAAATTGCATTCTAAGGTCGTTTACTTGAAGTTTTGATCATCTTTTAAAAGCTTCAAAATATAAAAACTCACATAAAAAATAAACGAATGACCAAATGATTGAACTGTCATTCTCAACAAGTCATAAAATGACTTGAAATCACTATAGAAAAGCTCTAAAGGTAAAAAAATATTGCAAACTAAAGAAAATGACCTAGAAGGTGACTTTGTGATGGCTTTCTCTAAGGCAATGTAATGCACCAACGGTAACCAAACAGAAGCTACTACTGCTAGATTTGGTGCTAATTTGTGTGGGGAAAAGGAAATTAGCAATTTCACGGTCAAAATGGATTCTTTGGTAATTACTAACATGTGTGCTGAAAAATAGAATAGGGCCAAAAATACCCCTCAACCAAGTGAATTGGTACAAAATTACCCTTCTTCTACCTTACGGACCTAAAATGCCCTCGACGTTAACTTTTTGGCTCTATTTTACCCTCATCTTTAACGGACTAAATAATAACCTCAATTAACAAATTTATTAATGACGTGTCACTATCCAATTTGACTACCCTAAAAATTAATTAAAATAATTAAAAAGACCAAACCTACCTGCTCCACCCAAAAGCCTCACCCGTAAAAATCCCCAAATCTTTTAACCCAGTCCATCATCCACAAAACTTTTTAACCTAACTAAAACATATGCTCATATCCTCTCTTCTTCATCGATCAAAGCTCTGTTGAACTCAATTTTTCTAGCCAACAATTTGAAGTTGCTACTCTTCGTGCAGTGCATAAGTAATATCCTCACACACTCAAGTAGGAATTTTTGAAGGTTTTGAAGATGCTTTAGATAACTCGTTTGGTGAAGTTCCTAGAGTACAATGTATTTGGAACCAATATGTCCAATGCTTACCCCAAGATAGGAAAAGAGATTTTGTTGAGGAATTAATGGTTGACTCATATCTTGAAGTCGGTGGCTGTGTGCCTGGTCAACTCTCAAGGCCCCTTGAGGATTCGTTCCGCAGCATCTCTTTCTCAAAGTCACCTGATCGTTCCACCGAGTTCAGTAGTGCGTAATTTTCTGATATTGCTGGAGGATCAACTAATGAGGAAGATGATAGGAAGGGAAAATCACTGGTCCTAAAAAACAACGCTCCACAATGCCATGTGAATGGCTGGCTTTTTGAGATTAAACATTAGTAGTTGTTGTTTCTGAATTTCTAAAAAGATTTATCAATATTGTGGCTTGTGAATTGAGATCATGTATCTGGAATTTGTCCATCTATAACTATGCTTTCAATTTTAATTTATATTGTGTTCATTTTTTGCTTATTGATGCTTACTGTTTTTCTTGCTTAATGGTATTGATGTTGTTTGTACAATTTTGCTGGTAGGACAATCGAGGATGTCTGAGGAGTTATTTTATAATTTGAATTTTCACTAGTATATTTTAGGATCTTTAGCTCATGCACTGCACCAAGAGTAGCAACTTCAAATTGTTGGCCGGAAAGATTGAGTTCAACAGAGCTTTTGATCGATGAAGAAGAAAGGAGATGAGCGTATGTTTTAGTTAGATTAAAAGGTAGGTTTTGGGAATGATGGGTTAGGTTAAAAGATTTAAGATTCTTACGGGTGGGATTTTTGGGTGGACCGGGTGAGTTTGATTTTTTAATTGTTTTAATTAATTGTAAGGGTAGCAAATAGGATAGCGACACATCATTAATGAATTTGTTAATTGAGGTTATGATTTAGTCCATTAAAGATGAAGGCAAAATAGAGTCAAAAGATTGACATTGAGGAAATTTTAGGCCCGAAAGGTAGAATAAGGGTAATTTTGTACCAATTCGCATAATTGGGTGATATTTTAGATCCTTTTCCAAATAACTTTTGAAATGTTCTTGCTCTTTAGAAACACAGTTTGATTATACATCTTTCTGGTGCTTGTTACATTTTCCGATAATTAACTATATGAAATGTAACTGCATTTAGTTGAAGCCATAAAACACTAAAAAGATGAACAATAAAGAAAACAAAGATATAACTAGTAGTTGCTTTATTTGAGAGGAATAACCAACAATAAAGAAAACAAAGTCACATAATTGCATTCAATTTTCCTCGCATTAGAGAGCAAATGGTTCTCTCATGAATATTTCCTGATGGCTAAAATGACGAGGGTAAAGGGTAGAAATTGGGTTTGTTGGGTCTTAACAATTGGGTCGGTTTAAAAATTGAGTCAAGTAGAATATTTAATTAGAGAATAAATTTTTAATTAAGATAAACTATATGCATGTAAGCGTCACGTAGGATAATAAAAGTAGGGACATGAGAATTAAAAAAAAAAGTAATTTTTAAGTCAAAAATAAAAAGTCAAGCTGAAATGATTTTTAAGTAAAAAAAAAAAGTAGGGCGAGACCTACTTTTGACTTTTGACTTATTTTAAGTCATTTTTTACTTTGACAAACACTTCCTAACTTATTTTAAGTCATTTTCGACTTATTTAAGTTAATTTTTATATATGTCAAACGCTTTCAGAAGTCAAAAACTGACTTAAAAGTAGATTTGACCAACTTTTAAGCCAATCTAAACACCCTCTTAGCAGCCCAAAGGCAAATATATATCCATAGTTGGATGGTAAAGACAAATATATCAGAAAATATGACCAGAGGTAAATATAACCATTTTCTAAGAGTACAAGGGAAAATATGACCCTTTTCCTTGTATTTTTCTTTACCATGATTATGAAAAATGATTTCGCTAATTGTACTTAGGGTTTTGTTTTTAGTTATTTGGTTTTGTGACATGTCATATTATATACGACAAAGGGTCAAATATGCCCCTGTACCTTCAAAAAAATAGTTTTAACATATACCCTTTATTATACTATTGGATCATATATACCCCTACCGTTATACTATGGAGCATATATATCCTTATTTTGGACGGAATGGCACGTGGTTGTACAATATTTAAAAGACTCATCCCCAATATTTTGACCCGCTTCACTTGCTCTTTTATCTGACACCCGACTCAAAGTTCAACCCCATTACATAAACTGAAGCTCTGTAATAAGCAAAACGTGGAGGGGGTGACCTCTTCACCAGCCATGGTTGTTGCTAGCACTAAGAGTCTTCAAATTCTGATCTGGTGCCTATGACCTCTTCTTCATCCACGAATTTTTCAGCTTTTTCACGAAAATGTTTGAGGTTCCAACAATATGTAAATTGAAAAATTTAGAAATTCACTTGGATCAATCAAGACACGAATCTCATTTTAAATTCCCATTGAAAAATAGCAAGAAATTTTTTATTGTCACTCTCAAAAATTCCAAAGAAATAATTACAGGGTGCTAGTCTTTATTTTACTTTCGGGGTCAAAAGACAGAGTATAGACAATGCTTTTAGTTCAAAATACTTTGTGGGTGTGTTTAATTTTCAGTCTTTTCATCAATACCAAAAGACTTCGTCAACCCCCAATTTCCTTTCTCTTTCTATTTCTGCTCTAACATTAATTTACAAAGAGAAGTTAATTAAAAGTGAGATTTTGATGACTTGTAAGGGTGGTTGCAGCTATTTTCTAGTTAGTTTATTTATTGTTGGGAGTGTATTTTATTTTGAGGGAAGTTTTAAAAGATTATTTTGTTGCTTGAATGGAGTCTGATGGTGTTGGAAATGGAGAAGTTGATGTTCCCATGGATATTGCTTGAATGGAGTTTGATGTTGTTGGAGTAAATGAAAGTTGTGATACAGAGCTTCAATTTATGTTGAATGGAGTTATGAAATAAGGTTGTATTCGTAGGGATTTTTTTGATGGGGTTGAGCTTTGGATCGGGTAACGGATAAAAGAGCAAGTGAAGCGGGTCAAAAATGGGGATGCGTTTTTAAGATCCTATGCAGCCATGTGGCATTCCATCTAAAATAAGGGTTCCATAGTATAACGATAAGGACATATATGATCCAATAGTATAACAAAGGGTATCATATTTGAAAGTAAAAGGGTATATTTGACCATTTTTCGTAATATATATACCTACTACGCGAAGCAGTTCCGTTGTTAAAGGAGGGTTTATTTTAATCGGTTGGGTTATGTTAATTTGGGACAGGTGTAGTTAATTTGGATTGGGTATAATTAGAAATGGGTGGGTTTGCTAATTAGTTTAAGTAGTTTAAAATATAACCAATAGATAGTCGTCATGTATTTAATTTTTTTCTAAAAATTAATTAAATAATCATCTGTTACAAAAGTGGTCAATATTGGACCCAAAAATGAATGGGAGGGGTATTTGGGAGCCAATAGATGAACAGTACGACATAAGATAATTTTATACTATTTTCAATAATTCAAGGACATTTTACGACCTTTTTTATATTTTTTTTCACAGAGAAGGAGATTGAATAGACTACTGTTCTCTACTCTTTTTTGTGAAGCTTTTATGATGTAATCTATTGATTAGGGATATGGTCCAAATATTCCGGGTAACAATTGTAACTTTTTGAATTAATTGATTAAAGGGCCAAGCCTAACCCAATACCAAAAAAAAAAAAAAAAAGGATAGGTTGAAATGAAGGCAGTTGCTTTGACAATCAATATGTACATTAATTGTCTTGCCTTATATATATCATATTAATTCAAGTATATGGTAGTTGGGCTTTTACAAAACATCAATAACTTCACGTGATTTCATCAACTTCCCTTTTATTGTCTTTTCTTTATTTATTGTAGGGCATGTAAGTGGAATAGAGAGGTGGGGGATTTGGTTCGTGTAGGGAGATTCTGATTTTAAAGTTGTTCATAGGCACTAAGCAGAAACATTGTTTTAAACTCAAATCATGCGCACACACACACACACACACACATATATATATATATATATATATACTTCATCCGTTCAATAATAGTTGTCCAATATATATACTATTTTGAGATGTCCAACAATACTTATCCACTTTATGAAATCAATAATGTACTTGTTATAATTGTGGAAAATTATGACATATAGCTAGAGATTGCAAATTACCTAAAAATCCAAAGAAAAAACAAATATCAGAAATAATAATAAACGATGAAAAATATACGCAGATAGAGTACATAGATTATGAATTAGAAAGTGAATCGTTACTTTCCTCCATTATGAAGATAACCATAACCTCCATAACCTCCACCTTTATAACCATTTTTCTTGTAACCTTTCACTTCCATAACCTCCCCATTGTATTCATGTTAATGTCATGCTTATTACTAACCTTTTGTATGCCTCTATGTTACACTATAAATAGAGGCATAAGGGTTCATATTGTATACACTTGAAGACTTGGAATATTGTTATAAAATAATATAGTGTGGATGTCCACTACATCAAAAAGTTACTCCATTACTTTCCTCCATTATGAAGATAACCATAACTTCCATAACCTCCACATTTATAACCATTTTTCTTGTAACCTTTCACTTCCATAACCTCCCCATTATATTCAAGTTAATTTCATGTTTATGACTAACCTTTTGTATGTCTCTATGTTACACTATAATAGAGGTGTAAAGGTTCATATTGTATACACTTGAAGACTTGGAATAATAAGAAAAACTCTCATCTCTTGTCTCCCTATTTTTATTTTCATCTTCTATATTTCTTGTCTTATTTTGCTTTAGTTTTACAACACGTTATCAGCACGAGTTGCTCATTCTCCGTCAAGAATCAATGGTAGGTATTTCTTGATTTTTATGAATTATCCTAGTAATTCTTCGGTTGCAAGGTATACTTCATATCCTATATATTATTTGTACTCACAAAGCTTGTTTTGTTGTTATTTTAAAATGGTTAGTAAATTATGATAATCTTCATAACAATATTAACAGGGACTATTAAAATGTTTTAATTTATTTTAACTTAGGACTTTATATGGTTCCAACATGTTGTTCTAATTAATTAGTTTTGTTCATTTTTATTCAATTTTAAGTCAAATTCAGATTATATTTATGGTATTCAATATTTATTTTTTGGTAATGCATTTGGTTTATTAAGACATTGGTTGAGGGTAAGACGGTGAATTCAGGTTTCACCGCACCAAGTGGGTAAGACATCGAGTTAAAGTCTCGGTGCACCATGATAATAAGAAGTTGGGTTCAAGTCCCATTGATTTATGACCAAATTAAAGGTGTCTTTATATGGGTAAGACATGGGGTTTAAGTCCTAATTCACTATAGTGATGATATGATGATGACTGACAGAAAGTTTTATACTTTTGACTGAAAGTCATGAAATTTACCCAATTAATTTGCTCCATTCTCTTATGTGAATGTGGTAGCAGTGAATAATATGTCTGAAAAATGACAAGTTGTTGAATATATGAATATGGGTGTGGTAAAATGTTAACGGTCATCATTGTGGTAATTAAAAGGAAGAACATTATGGGTTCTTACGATGGTCCTTCAAATGTGAAGGTATTTTTGTCCATTAAATGGTATGAAAGGTTATTGGACACATTGTCTCTTAAGATGCTCCTTCAAACGTGAAGGTAATTTTTATCCATCAAAGTGGTTTGAGAAGTTATTGGGCACATTGTTGTTGGTGCAACCCAAATTTGAAAAGTTTTGTAAATCCTCCATCGAAATAAAGGAATACAAAGTGGTAGTACATTTGGTACATTTGACCTCTTAAAGTGATATTGAAGTGAGTCACATAAATTTGATAAATGCGAAAGCATGACAATGAGTTTCTAATAAAAACTTATGGAGCATGTTCAAATGGTTATGGTCCATTTCTTAAAGAAAATGTGATTTGTGTTCTTATGGATAAGAATAAGTTCATGTATTGTTGGATAAATGTCATATCTCACCTCTACGGAAAGTTTGAGAGATTGAAAATAAATATTTTGACATAAATGGTCATTTAGTCATAAACTTTAAGTACTACACAAATATTGTGATATGTTAAATTATGAACTATTGAAGGACAAAAGAAAGAAATAATTCTTTCCTATAAAGGTTGTGGCCATGACCAAAATAAATATTGTTGTGTGACAACACAAATTTGTCATTGGTTGTCAAGAAATAAGTCTTGTATGTGCTAATTTTAACCATGACAATAATAATAATTTTCTCCTTGAAGGAGATGGTCACTATAAGAATGGCGTTGTGAAATTTGTGGTAGTACACAAAATTAATTGAGAGTTTCAAAAGGGCTAATTTGTTACTATCCGGAGGAATGAAATTTTTCATAATATTGGGGTTGTAGTAAGTCTCAAAAGAAACTTTAAGTTTCGGAAGAATTGAAAAGAAAATATATATTATATTGAGACTATAAATTATGGAAAGATTTAATATCTTCAAATTACTACAATCCAAGTGGGTTATAAATATTTACGTATAAGATTACCCATTTTTTCTCGTTGTTTGTTGTATAAAAATATTGGCATGATGATGGAATCACATGCAAAAGTAAACTAGAAGTTTACTAGAATAAATATCAGTTGGCATAACCGGTTGGCCATTCCAGTTCAGAGTGATGCAAAAGAAGTTGAGAATTCACGTGGCTATATGTTTGAAGAAATAAAAGATTCTTCAAGATTCTCTTTTCTTGCTTGTTCTCATGACAAAATGATAACTGTATCAACTAAGGTTGAGATTGTATCCCCTGAAATTATTTGGAACATATAGAAAAGTGAATATGGGCCCGTTCACCTGCCATGTGGACCGTTTACTATTATGATTTAATAGATGCATCTATGGTATTACAACATTGCTTTCATCTTCTATATTTCTTGTCTATATATATATATATATATTATTTCAGTAAATAAATAAGCAACATCATAATATTAAGAAATACTAGTTCAGGGAATTGGAATTAAATGAAATGTATCGATGCAGAACAATACAATCTATTCAAACATTGTATTTATTAAAATAATACAGTACAGTACAACACTATACAATATAATATGATACATCATGAAACAATACGTAACAACCACCCAAACAAAGTGTAAATAAACAACATCATAATATTAAGAAATACAAATTCAGGTTATTGAAATGAAATGAAAAGTAAATTACACATACAAAAATAAATAAATAAATTTTAAAGATGAGAAGATGGACCAGCAATGTCAATGACAAAACGGTACTTAACATCATTTTTAGCAAGCCTTTCAAGTCCTTCATTAATTTGATCAGTAGTGATAATCTCTATATCACTCAATATGTTATGTTTTCCACATAAGTCCATCATTTCTTGTGTCTCTTCTATACTTCCTATCATGCTTCCTTTCACTGTTCTTTTTCCAAATATCATAGGGAAAGCGGGCAAATCTATTGGCTTATCTGGTGCTCCAACAATCACTAGAGTTCCATTCACTTTTAAGAGCTCTAAGTAACTCCCAAGTGAGTGTTTGGCTGACACTGTATCCAAAATAAAGTCTAGGGTTCTTTTCTTTTCCTGAAATTAAAATGCAAAAATATTCTTTTATACTATGGAAATTATTACTCACTCGATTTAAAAAAGAATGACCAGGTTTGACTTGGCATGGAGTTTAAGAGAATAAAGAAGACTTTTCAATCTTGTAGTCCTGAATTAAAGTTATGTTAAATATACAAAAATCTCCTTTAATCTTGTGGCCAGAAACATGTCACGTGGAAAGTTGAAATTAAAAGACATAATTGATAAACATGAACGTTACCTTGGCTTCAGCGGAAAACTATATATGCCCTTCAACTTTGAGTGTGCACAAGTAGACACTTAGAATTGTATAAAATTGAACAAATAGACATGCGTGTCCTACATGACATAATACACGTAAGACATAAAATTGCCATGTAGGGTGCCATGTAGGACGAATGTCTATTGGTTCAATTTTATATAAGTTTAAGTGTCTACTTGTGCATAACCAAAGTTAAAAGTCATACTTGTCAGCTAACACCAAGTTAAGAGTCATGTTTATGTATTCTGCCAAATTAAAATGTTACAAGAAAAAGAAACGAGGTCATTCATTTTTTAAACAGACTAAAAAGGAAAACATATCATTATTTTTGAAACGGAGGGAGTAAATTAACTATTGAAATGGAAAAGATATGGTATTAGGAAGGTGATGAGCACAAACCAGCATTTGTTTGGGATTAGTGCTTATTATAAAATCATCAGCACCTAAGTTGTCTTTGGCTTCTTGTTCTTTGATTGGAGAGGTGCTAATGACAGTCACATGATGTCCAAATGCTTTTCCAAATTTGACAGCTACATGTCCAAGTCCACCAAGACCTATTATTCCTATTTTTTTACCTTTTGTATCTACCAAATTATTGTCTTTCAAAGGATTAAAAACTGTTATTCCTGCACATAATAATGGTGCTGCTCTGTCCATTGCCATGTTATCTGGTATACGTACCACGTACCTTCAGGTTAACAAAAAAAAAAGAGTAGATATTTAGAAAATTTGAGGTTTTTTTTTTTCTCTATTTTCTTTTTGATGTAAGGTACCTACATTTGAATTTGCACGAAAAGTTCCGTATTGAGAAGGAAAAGCACTCCCTAACAAAAGGTGACCGCTTAAACCCGATATCTCTCGTTAATACATAAAATGTACCCACCCTGAAGATATGAGTGTATTGTTTTTTTTTGTCTTGCTTCTCCTCGCCCAAATTTTAGTAGTTTTTATTAAAGAAAAAGCAAATATGAGTGTACTGTTTCAATACAAAAGACACTCTTTTGTTGAAAATGTTTGTTGCATTGTAACATTCCAAATTTACTGTTTTTTTAGTAGATGCAAATTTAATATTCATATATTTTTAGGGGATCTTTAAATTTACACAGGAGTTTGGAATACTATTGGTACACTCATTACTAAATTTTTTAATAGATGCACATGATCTAATAATTATATATACTTTCAGGGAGCCTTTACCTTTATATATAACGTTGATGGGTTTGGAATACTCTTGGTAATAATATTTTAAAGACATTAAGTTAAAGATCTTTCAAAATATGTGTGCAAAATCTGCATCTTATTTTTTCAGAAAAAAATACTACTCCCTCCGTTTCACAAAGAATGACTTCCTTTCCTTTTTAGTCGGTAATATTTTAAAGACATTAAGTTAAAGATCTTTCAAAATATGTGTACAAAATCTGCATCTTATTTTTTCAGAATAAAATATTACTCCCTCCGTTTCACAAAGAATGACTTCCTTTTCTTTTTAGTCGGTAATATTTTAAAGACATTAAATTAAAGATCTTTCAAAATATGTGTACAAAATCTGCATCTTATTTTTTCAGAAAAAAATATTACTCCCTCCGTTTCACAAAGAATGACTTCCTTTCCTTTTTAGTCAGTTTCAAAAAAATGACCTCTTTCCTTTTTTGGTAACATTTTACTTTTTGCTTTCCACGTGGCATGTTTAAGACCACAAGATTAAGGGCAATTTTGTACATTTGATATAACTTTAATTTAGGACCACAAGATTCAAAAGTCTCATTTAATTTCTTAAACTTCGTGCCAAGTCAAACCATACCAATCTTTTTGAAACGGAGGGAGTAGTAACAACTACCAATAAAGTATGAGGGGAAAAAAAGATATAATTATTGAGTATTTAATTTTTAAACTTCCTTTGTTTCACGTGACACATTCTTTACTGGTTAGTTCCAGAATAAAATAAAAATAACACCTTGTTGTTTGACTATCTAAACTTTCACCTTGTTGGTGAGTGTTCGATGGTCAAACAAACATTTATGACTTGTTTTATATCATAAGTTTCAAAATTCATTTTTTCATTCTTAGACTTTGTGGCAAACCAACGAACATTCATAAATCGGAACAAAGGGAATAATAGATAAAAAAGGAAAAAGAGAATGTTAGTAGTACCTATGATCAGCAACAAGCATTTTTGAGTAGCCACCATAAGTGATGCTACCATCCCAAAAGATGCCATTGTAAGTGAATTCCACTTGGTCACAGTAGTTCTCTTGAGACCCCTCGCAATACTCACATTTCAAACATGTTGCTGCCAAGCAACCTACCCCTACTCTGTCTCCCATCTTGAATTTACTCACATTGCTTCCCACCTTTGTTATAATCCCAGTAATTTCATGCCTACAACACAAAAAAAAAAAGAGCTATCAGGTTAGTGGACAAAATATTCCGCATTCACCTAGGGTCTAGGGAAGAATCACATTCCACAAAAGTATTGTGATATAGATAACTTATCTTTGACGCAAGCATTAATAACAGGTGATTACACTACTCGAATCCATAATATAATATAAAGTCACATGCATGGAGAGAAATGTAATATTGCTCGAATTAGGCTCCTTCATATCTCCTCTCAATGCTTCTAATTGTTTAATTTATATAAAATTTTGCATGATATCCTCTGTGCTCATAACATTATCTATGATGATATAGGTTAAAGATTATACAATAACAATAACATACTCCGTGTAATTTCATATATGGGATCTTAGAAGGATTGAGTGTACGTGAGACCTTATATCTATCTCGTGAAAGCTAGAGAAATTGTTTTCAAAAGACCATTGCACTGCACCTAAAGTGATCTTTAATGACGATAGCTTAATTGCCACTAAGTATGGTTCTTAGAGACAATTATTACTAGTAACAATTACATTTTAGTGCTCTTTGTAAATGCCGCTAAAGTCAGAAGCGATATTGAATCTAATGACAATTAACTAATAGTGGTAAATATTTTAGTATCCTTTATTAATGTGCATATTTATTACTACTATATGTTGTTTTTGTTATGACATTGGCTCTAGTAACACACCAGTTTAGATCACACATATCTTATGAAAAATAAAGAAGAAGATAAAATCATATACACAACATGTAAAATCTAGGAAAATTGATGCCTCATTTTCCCTTTGTAACATGCATAAAGACATAAAGATAGATAGGTACCTACCCAGGCACAACAGGGTACTTAGTAATTCCCCAGTCATCCTTGACATGATGAATATCCGTATGACACATTCCACAATACAAGATCTCAATGGTCACATCATTCTCACCATTTTCTCTACCAAATATAAAAGTAAACAAGAAAATAGATTAGCATAATTTGTTTTGGACCTATATGCAACCAAGCTAGTGAATATTATGTACCTTCTCTTGAAGTTAAAAGGTGTGATTTTTCCAGAAGAATCATGAGCTGCCCAACCAGAAACAGTTTGTGTGTGATTAGGTGTTGCTTGAGCCATTCTTCTGTCTTAAAGATCTAGAATGATGAGTGAGTATGGGAATAAGTGAAAAGGCTACCCTTTAAGTAGAAACAGAAAGCAACAAGAAACATTATTGAATGTTATCTGGTTGGCGGTGGGTAGCTTGAAATTTAAGGCAAACGCGAAACAGGTATAGCTAATATATTTATATCTAAGGTGATGTTAGGTAAGAAAATGTTTCCTAGAGAATGATGCCTAATATAAAAGTTGAAACTACAAACAATCTCTTCAATATTCAATATTCTTCTGATCCTTTTTACTTGTCCAATTGGGCCTCCTGAAATCGTTTGCCTACTCAATTTGCATTGGCTACTGAATTTGTATTGCCTACTAATTGCATATGGCCTACTATAATGCATTTGACCTACAAATCGCTTTGCCTACTAATTGTATTCGGCCTACTGAAGTTGCATTGCCTGCTGAAATTGTTTGCCTATTATATTGCATTTGGCCTACGAATTGCATTTGCCCTACTATATTGTATTGTTCACTAATTCGCATGGCCTAAAAAAATATTAATTAATAATAATAATAATATAAAGTCGCATTGTCATGTGGCCAAACTTCATAGAACATATAAATACCTTCATCTATAAGCTTACTTTAGTCATGAACATTACTTTCATAAAACATGAATAATTTCCATAAATCATAGTTCATAGTTCATAAGATTTGTCATGTATTCATAGTAAAAAAATAATAATCATGGATCATGCATGGGTTCTTATGAATTCAACTAAAAAACATGTAATTACTTCAATTCATGCATTAAAAGAAAGAAAACAATCAATTGAATCAACATTGAGAAGAACCTTGAATAAAATCCTAACTTTGAATTGAAAATTGAACTTGTAAAATTGGAAGATTTTGGAACCTCTATGAAGGAAATGACTCCATAGGTGAATACTAACATACCTTAGTGATCGAGTCGCAATAGCTATGGTGAATTACACTACTAAAAAACTGCTAAAAAACGACGTAAGAAAAAGCGACGGACAGCGTCGCTCCAAAAAAGCGACGGACTAAATGATGTCGTCCGTCGATTTTTAATTAAAATAATTATTTTTAAAATTATTTTACAAAAAGTGACGGACTGCATCTCTTAGTCCGTCGCTTTTTATTAAAAATAATTATTTATAAATTAAACAATAACCACGCTGTCCGTCGTTTTAATTTATTTTATTTTATTAATTAGTTCTTTAAAAAAGCGACGGACGGCATCTCTTAGTCCGTCGCTTTTTGGTCAAAAT
>JAJOOH010017102.1:0-19232 GCA_029582605.1 Solanum gracilifrons
ATTGTAGATCGATTGTGTAACACCCTATATGCTAGAAAGACCAAAATGTAGAAATTCAAAAGTTGCAGGTGCTACCAACGGGGCCACCTACGGACCGTAGGTTAACCCACGGACCGTAGGTGGGGGTCCGTGGTTGGCCACCTACAGCTCCCTCCCCATAAACCTACAAATTCACCTTAAGTCTTGACCTACGCCAGGACTTACAGATCGTAGGTCAGACCACAGTCTCTTGCCCAAGTCCGTGGTTCAAACCCCTCAGAAGCCATCCTCTAAAGTCGAACGACGGTTGACCAGGACGGACCATAGGTCCATCAACGGTTCATCTGTCAGGTCGTCAATGGCTTCAACAAATTTTAAGTCAAGGGTCTTTAGGTCTTTCCCTTATGCGTTGGACACGTATATTACGTCATTTTTGTCGATTTTAGCCTAGTAACTTAACCAGACTTTACCCTAAGCGACTCATTCACCTAATTTCACCAAAACTAGAGCAAAAAGAAGAGAATTCAGGCGTTAGCATCCTTAAGAACAACAACAAGGTTTTCTTCAGTTCCAGCCTTGAAATCGAAAGATTTCTCCGTGGATTTCAGCACCAGGTATGTGGGATTTTAATAGTGGGTTCCTTTCACCCATTTGGACCCTAAAATTTAGTCTAATTCTTGATTCCATTCACACTGTTTAGACCTAAGGTTTCTAGAACTTTAGATAATTGTTGTGATTTAGCTGTTAGAGTAATCCTAATCAAAATGTTACGCTTTCGTAACTATGTTGCTTTATTCTTGCATGAAATTCAGAACCCTAGTTTTGTAGATTCGTTTAGTTCATGAACTACACTTGCTAGGGCAGTTTATACAGATATACATGCATCAGTTTACAAATGTTTCATTATAAGTAATTAATGTTGCATCTTCAGTTATAAGTCCCTTCTGTAGGCATCATATTTAGTGATCACGCTAGTCATGCCTTTATACCCCTGGAAAGTTATATTGGGTCCTCTCGATGGGGCATTTACATCGGACTCCACATTTAGTTCACGTGGTTTTATGTCAGTTTTTAGTAGCTCCCACAGTCAGATTCTAGTGCTTTGACTGGGTTACCAGTTATATTTCATTATTCAATTTCAGCATGTTATGTACTTGGTCATTGCATTCAGATCAATTCATTTTCAGTATCTTTATCATGTTCATATTATATCGTTGCTAAGCATGTTTTGTTCAGTTATGTATGTTTCTTCAGTGTTATCATATCCTATATGCTCAGTACCTTTCAAGTACTGACACATACTCTGTGCTACATCTTCTCATGATGTAGGTTCAGGTTCCCAACATTCGGATCACGTGTAGATCGGTTCACGATCCGTATTTAGCAGCATCAATGGTGAGTCCTCCTTCTTCGAGGACGATAGACATGTCTTCTTTTACTTTCAGTCTTTCAGTTTCAGTTTTTCTAGAGGTAGCTGGGGGTATGTCCCAGCATCTCTAATCAGTTAGAGGCTTATTTTAGACATAGTTTGATTCAGTTTTAGATTCGAGTTTTGCCTGCGTATTATTGTTAAACTCTCAGTCTTTTATATATTCAGACTGTATTGGGTATTCCCCATCATTTCAGTTTATATCATGTTTTAATTATCCGCATAATATCTTTGGTTCAGTTGTTTATATATGCTTATGATATGCCAGCTCAGGGTTAGCTTGGGGTCACTCGTGATCCTAGGTCCCGTGTTTACGCCAAAGGGGTAACCTCGGGGAGTGACAAACTTGGTATCAGAGCCCTAGGTTTAAGAGTCCTAGGATTTGCAAAAAATTGCACTAAGTAAAGTTCCGTTCATAAGTGTGAAGCGCTCCACACTTATGAGGGGGAGGCATTGAAGTGTTTTTAGGTAAAAAAAACTTCACCTTCTTGTTATTCTTATCGTGTGTGGGTATGATCTTCTTTCTAACTCGACATTATGTGTTTTCGATCATGCCTCCTCATAAAGCTTTCAATAGGAATGATAATGCCCGCAATACTGACGTATTTCCTCCTGTCTTAGATCGTGAGGTTTCGAATGCAGGGTTTCAGAATGCCATTCAGCTTTTGTCCCAGAGTGTGGCCAACCAGAACAATCAGCAGCTTCCAGTTCCTGCAAATGCTAGTGGTGGACCAGTGGCAGCTAGAGTTCGTGATTTTGTTAGGATTAATCCGCCTGAGTTTCTAGGGTCGCAAGTTGGTGACGACCCCCAGAATTTCATTGATTAGGTCAAGAAGATCTTTGGAGTGATGCAAGTGACTGGAAATGATAGGTTAGAGTTGGCTTCCTTCTAGCTCAAGGATGTAGCTCACATTTGGTTCACTCACCGAAAGGAAAATAGGGGTGAGAATGCCGCTCCTGTGACTTAGGAGTGTTTTACTGGAGCTTTTCTGGATAGGTTCTTTCCAAGAGAGTTGAGAGAGGCAAAAGCTTAGAAATTCATGAATTTGAGGCAGGTTCTATGACAGTCCAAGAATAAAGACTTAAGTTCACCCAGCTCTCCAGGTATGCTCCATATATGGTTGCCGATCCCAGGACGCCGATGAGTAAGTTCGTATTTGGAGTATCTGACTTAGTGAAGATAGGGTGCAAATATGCTATGTTGTTAGAGGATATGAATATCTCTAGGCTCATGACTCATGCTCAGCAGGTAAAAGGAGATAAGCTTAGGGAGCAGGCTAAGGACAACAAGAAGGCTAGGATACACAACTATGAGTACTCTCAGCATAAATCGGGTGGTGGAAATCATTCGCAGATTCAGAAAAGGTCTTCAGCTCTAGCACCTTTATCAGCTAGTGCTCAATCCCCCAAGTTTCGATAGGATAAGAAGGTAGGGCATTAGGCTCTAAGTCTCAAGGGAGTGTTTCAAGTACCAGAACCTACCCAACTTGTCCAAAGTGTGGTAAGAACCATCCGAGTGAGTGTTTTGAAGGGAAGGATGAATGTTTTGGATGTGGTCAGTCTAGTCACAGGTTGAGGGATTGCCCTTCTTCTAAACAGGGACAATGAGGTAGCAATAGTAGGGCTTAGTCTACAACTTTAGCAGCACCAACAACTCATCCAACTCTGCAAGGTACTTTATCTGGTACAGGTGGCAGTCAGCGTCAGAACAGATTGTATGCTCTCCAGGCTCGCCAGGATCTGGAAGATTCTCCTGATGTGGTCACTGGTACTTTGCGAGTCTTTCATTTAGATGTTTATGCTTTGTTAGATCCATGGGCTACTCTTTCCTTTGTAACTCCTTATATAGCAATAAACTTTGGCGTCAGTCCAGAAACTCTCTCAGAACCCTTCTCAGTCTCTACTTCAGTTGGTGACCTAGTTATAGCTAGACGGTATACAGAAATTTCCCTGCCACAGTCTCTCAGAAAATCACCTCAGCAGATCTTATAGAGTTAGAAATGGTAGACTTTGATGTCATTCTAGGCATGAATTGGTTACATTCCTATTATGCCTCAGTCGATTGTAGAACTAGGATTGTACGTTTTTAGTTTCCAAGCGAACCAGTCTTAGAATGGAAGGGTAGTAGCTCAGTGCCTATGGGTCGATTCATTTCCTACCTTAAGGCCAGAAAGATGATTTCCAAGGGGTATCTCTATCATCTAGTTCGGGTTAAGGATTCCAGCTCCGAAATACCAACTCTTGAGTCAGTTCCAGAAGTAAATGAGTTCCCAGAACTATTTCCAAAAGATCTTCTCAGAGTTTCTCCCGAAAGGGAAATTTACTTCGAAATAGATCTCCTTCCAGATACCCAGCCTATTTCCATTCATCCTTACAGAATGGATCCAACAGAGCTTAACGAATTGAAGGAGTAGTTGAAAGATCTTCTAGATAAGTGCTTCATCTGACCTAGTATTTCCCCATGGAGTGCACCAGTGTTGTTGGTGAAAAAAAAAATGGTTCTCTCATGATATGCATTGACTATTGGCAGTTGAACAAAGTCACAATCAAGAATAAGTACCCTATCCCTAGGATGGATGACTTATTTCAAAGATAGACCTATGATTCGGTTATCATCAGCTCAGAAACAAAGATAGTGACATCCCAAAAACAGCCTTCAGAACTCGGTATGGTCATTATGAATTTGTAGTTCTGTCTTTTGGACTAACCAATGCTCCTGCAACTTTCATGGATTTGATGAACAGGGTGTTCAAGCAGTATTTGGACTTGTTCGTTATCGTCTTTATTGATGATATTCTCATTTACTCTAGGAATGAGGAAGAACATGCTACTGATTTGAGGGTTGTCTTGAAAACCCTTAAAGATAACTAGTTATTCGCTAAGTTTAGAAAATGTGAGTTTTGGTTACAATCGGTTGCTTTTCTTTGGGCATATAATATCTAGCGAAGGGATCCGAGTTGATTCTTAGAAAATAGAGGCAGTGAAGCAGTGGCTCAGACCCACCTCTCCTACAAATATTAGAAGTTTCTTAGGTTTAGCCAGTTATTACAGAAGGTTTGTGGAAGGATTTTCATCCATAGTTTCTCCATTGACTAAGTTGACTCAGAAAAAAAGTTAAGTTTCAGTGGTCAGATGAGTGTCAGAAGAGCTTCGCAGAACTAAAAACTGGTTGACTATAGCTCCTATTTTGACTCTACCAGAGGGTTCAGATGGTTATGTGATCTATTGTGATGCATCCATAGTCGGCCTAGGTTTTGTGCTGATGCAGCGAGGTAAGGTTATAGCTTATGCTTCTAGACAGCTTAAGGTACATGAGAAGAACTATCCAACTCATGACCTCGAGCTTGCAGCCAGAGTATTTTCTCTAAAGATTTGGAGAGATTACTTGTATGGTGTTCACGTGGATGTGCTCATAGACCATTAGCGTCTTCCGTATGTGTTCATCCAAAAAGAGTCGAATCTACGCTACAGGAAATGGCTTGAGTTCCTCAAAGACAATGATGTGAATGTGCTTTACCATCCTGGTAAAGCCAATGTAGTAGTTGATGCTCTTTGCAGACTATCTATGGGTAGTGTAGCACATGTTGAAGAGGAAAGGAAGGAATTAGCAAAGGATATTCATCGGCTTGCTTGCTTAGGAGTTTGCCTTATGAACATATCAATGGATGATGTGATAGTTCAGAATTGGTCAGAATATTCATTGGTAGCGGAGGTCAAGGAAAAACAAGACAGTCATCCTATATTGCTTCAATTGAAGGGTGCAGTTCATCAGCACAGAGTTGAGGTTTTCTCCCAAGGGGGAGATGGTGTGCTTTGCTACCAGGGTCGTTTATGTGTTCCTAAGGTGGGTGAGTTGAGATATCAGATCCTCACAGAAGCCCATAACTCCATGTATTCTATTCATCCAAGTGCCACAAAGATCTACCGTGATATGCGGGAAGTCTTTTGGTGGAATGGCATGAAAAGAGATATAACAGATTTTGTGGCTAAGTTCCCTAATTGTCAAGAGGTGAAGGTAGAACATCAGAAACCAGGAGGTATGACTCAAGAGATTAACATCCCTACATGGAAGTGGGAAGTGATCAACATGGACTTCATTACAGGTTTACCTCGTACTTGCAGACAACATGATTCCATTTGGGTAATCGTAGACAGAGTTACTAAGTCCGCTCCCTTTTTGGCTGTCAAGACTACAGATTCAGTGGAGGACTACACCAAGATTTACATTAATGAGATAGTCAGGTTGCATGGGGTTCCTCTGTCGATCATCTCAGATAGAGGTCCTCAGTTTACCTCACATTTCTGCAAATCGTTTCAGAAAGGTCTTGGTACCAAGTTAATCTTAGCACAACATTTCATCAACAGAATGATGGTCAGACAGAGCGTACCATTCAGACTTTAGAGGACATGTTGAGAGCTTGTGTGATCAATTCCAAGGGTAGTTGGGATGATCACATTTCTCTTATCGAGTTCGCCTACAATAATAGCTACCATTTCAGCATTCAGATGCCCCTTATGAGGCATTGTATGGGTGTAGGTGCAGATCTCCAGTCGGTTGGTTTGAAGTAGGTGAAATAGCCTTGATAGGGCCAAATTTGGGTCATGATGCTATGGAAAAAGTGAAGCTCATCAGAGATAGACTTACGACAGCCCAAAGTCACTAGCAGTCCTATGCAGATGTGAGGTGAAGGGACTTAGAATTTGAGATAGATGATTGGGTTTTCCTGAAAGTGTCACCTATGAAGGGGGTGATGAGATTTTTCAAGAAAGGGAAGCTCAGTCCCAGATATGTAGGTCCTTAGAAGATCTTGAAAAGGGTTGGAAAAGTGGTTTATTAGTTGGATTTGCCAGCAGAACTAGTAGCGGTGCATCCGGTCTTTCACATTTCATTGTTGAAGAAGTACGTGGGTGATCCAGCATCCATAGTACAATTGGAAAGTGTGGTTGTGAAGGATAGTCTCACTTATAAAGATGTGCCAATTGAAATTCTTGATAGTCAGGTTATAAGATTGAGAAACAAAGAAGTCGCTTCAGTTAAGGTTTTGTGGAGGAGTTAGTTTGTTGAGGGAGCTACTTGGGAAGTAGAAGCAGCCATGAAGGCCAAGTATCCTCATCTCTTTCCTTCCGATTCCAATCCAGCTTTAGGTAGTAGTTCCTCTTCATTCTTTCAGTTACTCTTGCATAAATTCAGTCTTAGTATCATATTCCTTCAGTTATAATTTAATTTTCAGCATATTGGCATGTTCTTGGAACTTAGCTCAGCCAGATTTCAGTTTCCAGTACTTAGTGGTAGGGTTTGCAGCTCTTTCCCTCCATATTCAACTAGTTTGGTCTTCATTCGCGGACGAATGTTCCCAAGGGGAAGATAATGTAACACCCCTTATGCTAAAAAGACTAAAATGCAGAAATTCAGAAGTTGCAAGTGCCACCAACAGGTCCACATACAGATAGTAGGTTGACCCACGGACCGTAGGTGTGGTCCGTGGTTGGCCACCTGTAGCTCCCTCCCCAGCTGAAAAAATTCAGCTAAGACTAGACCTACGCCAGGACCTACGGACCGTAGGTCAGACAACAGTCTATGGCCCAAGTCCGAGGTTCAGACCCCTCAGAAGCCATCATTTGAAGTCGAATTATTGTTGACCAGAACTGGCCATAGGTCCATCCACGGTCTGTCGGTCAGGCTATCGGTGGCTTCGACAGATTTATAGTTAGGGTCTTTTGGTCTTTCCCCTATAAGTTGGACACCTAAACTACATTGTTTTGGTCAGTCTTAGCCTAGTAACTTAATCAGACTTTACCCTAAGCGACTCATTAACCTAATTTCACCAAAACTAGTGCAAAAAGAAGAGAATTCAGGCGTTAGCATCCTCAAGAACAACAACAAGGTTTTCTTCAGTTCCAGCCTTGAAATAAAAAAAATTCTTCATGGAATTCGTCACCAGGTGTGTGGGATTTCACTAGTGGGTTCCTTTCACCCATTAGGTCCCTAGAATTCAGTTAGATTCTTGATTCCCTTCATACTGTTTAGACCTAGGGTTTCTAGAACTTCAGATAATTGCTGTGATTTTGCGGTTATAGTAATCCTAATCAAAATATTACGTTTTCGTAACTATGTTGCTTAATTCTTACATGAAATTCAGAACCCTAATTGTGTGGATTATTTTAGTTCATGAATTACCCTTGCTAGGTCAGTTTATACAGACATACATGCATCAGTTTACAAATGTTTCATTATTAATACTTAATGTTGCATCTTTAGTTAACATGTCAGAATCTTGATCTATCCAGTTTATTTCAGTTGTGTTGTATTGTACACATTCTAGTTGGGAGTAGGCTTGAAATCGAGTTGTACTAAGGTCACTCACCCTCATAGTCCCAGAACTACCTTCCCCGTAGGTTAAGTCCTATCTGTAGGCATCATATTTAGTGATCACGCCAGTCATGCCTTTATACCTCTGGAAAGTTATATTGGGTCCTCTCGATGGGGTGTATACATCGGACTCTACATTTAGTTCACGTGGCTTTATGTCGATTATTAGTAGCTCCCACAATCAAATTCTAGTTCATTGACCGGGTTACTAGTTATATTTCAATATTTAGTTTCAACATGTCATGTACTTGGTAATAGCATTCAATTCAGGTTATTTTCAGTATCTTTATCATGTTCATATTATATCGTTACTCAATATGTTTAGTTTCAGTTATGTATGTTTGTTCAGCGTTATCTTATCATGCATGCTCAGTACCTTTCAAGTACTGAGGCATACTCTGTGCTACATTTTCTCGTGATGTAGGTTCAAATCCTCAACATTCGGATCATGTGCAGATTGTTTTCCGATCCTTATTGAGCAGCATCAGTGGTGAGTCCTCTTTCTTCGAGGACGATATTAGTCTTTCAATTTCTGTTTTGCTAGAGTTAGCTGGGGGTATGTCCCAGCATCTCTAGTCAGTTAAAGGCTTATTTCAGACTTAGTTAGATTCAGTTTTAGATTCGAGTTTGACCTTCCAATTGTTGTTAAACTCTCAATCTTTTATATATTTAGACAGTATTGGTATTCCCCATCATTTCAGTTTATATCATGTTTTAAGCTTCCGCATAGTATCTTTGGTTCAGTTGTTTGTTATGCTTATGCTATGTCAGCTCTGGGTTAGCTTAGGGTCACTTGTGATCCTAGGTCCCATTTTTACGCCAAGGGGGTAGCCTCGGGGCATGAAATATTAACCAAGTCTGCACAGATCCTTCCTATTCAGCCTTTATTCAGAGCTGAGAGGTTCGCCCATATGTAAATTCATCAATTTGTTTGTCTATATGGTGTGCTGATACGCCCAAATTACAGTTCCCTGAAGAAGTATAAGTGATCATTATCAAATAAAGAACCTAACTAAGGTATGGGTCGATCCCACGAGGAATATGGTCTAGACTTAGGCCAATTTTCTATTGATTGTACTTTTAGTCAACTTATTTTCGTAAGAAAGGGGGCTTTGTAACATAAAATAATAAATAATTTAGTTGTTGCAACAAGTAATAAGTGACAATTAGCAGGATTCACAATTTGTAATAACAATCTGAGATTGAAACTTGGGCATGTGTGTCAGACATTCTTAACGCAGTAACCCTAATAGTAGTAACTATTTCCTAGTGTTTAACATGCAAGGTTGGTAAGTTAGGTATCTCCTAAGTGATTGTTTGTCCAAATAGAGAATTTATCCATGCAACTTGGTTGGTCAAGGTGTTTATTCTTTACTAACCCTTACCCTTGACCCCAGATTAGCCCTCACTTATTTGGGCTTGGTTATTAGATGGTGAATTATCACGCTAAATCTTAGTTGTTTAATCTTTTTCCCATTCATTACTTCCTTGGTCGGGAAAGTATGCATGAGGCAAGTTCTAACGTTGTGCACTGTTAAAAAGCATACAAAACGAAGAGATTAGCAATACATGCATAACCACTATTTTATAATTACTTAATTTTTAGTTTTACGTTGTTAATTACTCATGGTTCCCACAACCCTAGTTGTGAATTTAGTTAATCATTCTTGGGTGATCACAATGCATAATAGGGTTAATAGAATAAATCATGAACTTACAATTAGAATAGACGAAATCCGGAATCTTGAATTAAAGAACAAAATGAAAATTTCATAAACCAATACTTCAAGAATTAAATGCGAAAAGTGTTTGCAAAATAATCCTCAAAGGAAAAATTAAGTATCTCAAAAAATCTAACAACCCCAAAAAACAAAAAATACAACCAATATTTATAGAAACCAAATCCTAAATCAAGTAAGAAAATAAGGACTAAGGAAATTCGGCTTGGGCAGTATCATCTACGTTGGTAACCTACGGCTCATATTAGTTCCTACGGCTCGCAGGTACCTTCATTCATTCAGCAGTTGGTCCATCATCTAGGGAGTGCTTTCTATGGGTATGATCTACGACTGGTAGATGTTTGTTTGTCCTATTTTGTTCAACCGTCATTATGGACTAGAGCTCATTCTTTCTAAACGTTTCTACGACTCATCATATATGGCTCGTAGTAGTGACTACGGCTCGTCAATCTACATCTGTCGTTTCATACTTAGCTCCAATTTTTTGTACTTCAACCTGCGACTTACACCTACGGCTCATAGTGGCATTGATGGATCATAGGTCAAATCATACATCACCAAAAATCCCTATTGCTGCAACACTTTGACACCAACTACTCCGAAACCTATTTCCTGCAAAACTAGAGCAAAAACACCATCACATCTAATAACAAAATGCACAAAACTCATGCAAAACTATACGTTTAATGCATCAAAAGTACCATAAATTCACAGTACATCAACACCTTCAACTTAAAATCGTTGCTTGTCCTCAAGCGACGCAACAGACTCTAACCAACACTTATGCCGAAGTAACCCAAAAACTCAAGAAATCACATGGAATTTTCTCAATAATCACCCCTCTTTATTTGCTTACAACATAGTACACCAGCAAGCCAACATATGCAGATCAATACATGACATAGAAATACCAATAAACACATTTACATACTCAGATAACAATTACCAAGATACAGACTTTTTGATAATGCAACTTGTGCCCTCACCACAAAGAAATCCCTTTGTTCACACAAAATTAGAATTTTTAGTTAGGGACTCAATATACACTCACACTCGGAATTAAATTCAATACAGTTTGTGCACAATACCATAAGATTTCTTATATTTTCTAAACTTTCACTTTCCAAACTACTCAATCAGGATCACTATAGGACTTTCTTAGTCTGTAACATAGGCTTAGGGTCAGGTGTGGTGTATTTCGATATTAAGTGAGTTCTATGCCCTCCTTAACATTACATTGGCTACTTTTCCTCTTTCAAAACCACTACTGACATAGTCTAGCTTTCTGCTCTTCTCGTTATGATTCATTGAAGCTCGGGTGTGACTTTGACTTGATTTCTCACTTGATTCAACTTTTCTTCATCTTTTCATTTAATATTTTAACTTTTTTGTTTCTTTATGTTCAGTCATACCATTCTTAAACAATTTTACATGACTCTTTTCATACCCTTTTTCTCTTGTTTTCCTCCATGATAGCCACCCTCAACTTTGGCGTTTAGCATGAGTTGAGGTGCACGATGTCCTAGGAAGGACTAAGGCCAACATCAGGGTTCAAATTTGATGTAGCCACCTTCAACTTAGGCTTTTTCCCTTGGTTGAGGTACACAATGCCCAAGGAGGGACTGGGGCTAAAAACAGAGTTTAATAATTTAATTCGGGAAGGTGAATTGGGTGTATTGAATGAATAGTCTTCTTTGAGGCTCAAACATTTGGATCGGAGGGATCAATTCATTCATTTGGTTGGTTGTTTTTAGGCTTAGGTGGAACCATTATAAAAAATGACCTATGATCATTTCCAATTTCACAGTTTCAATCATCTTAGCAATACCAATGGAGAAAGTTCTAGATTGGATCATCATTGAGTCCCAGATTTTGACCTCATCCGGCCATTCTTCGCAGAGATTTTCCTAATTCAGGATTGTAGGGGGTCAGGGGATTGCCTTGACTCTATATACTGTGGCATAAACTATATATAAGACCTGTAGAGAATAAAAACAAAGAACAAACGTAAATTGAGAAATAATTGACTAAATTGCAATAATGAAATTTAGTCAAATCTAAAAGCCTTATTCCCCGGCAGTAGCAACGCCAAAATTTGATACGCCCAAATTACACTTCCCTAATGAAGTATAAGTAGTCATGGTCAAATACAACGTAACTAAGGTTAGGGTAGATCCCACAAGGAATATGGTCTAGACT
This sequence comes from Solanum gracilifrons, assembly GCA_029582605.1. Taxonomy (NCBI): domain Eukaryota; kingdom Viridiplantae; phylum Streptophyta; class Magnoliopsida; order Solanales; family Solanaceae; genus Solanum; species Solanum gracilifrons. The sequence goes on from JAJOOH010017102.1 coordinate 11,717, forward strand.
TAGAACAATTTACAATTGATTGTACTTTTGGTGAGCTTATTTCTGTTTTAAAAAAAGGGTTTTGTAATATAAAATAATAATTAATTGAGTTGTAGCAATAAGTAATAATTGACAATATTAGGACTCACAGTTTGTAATATCAATATGAGATTGAAACTAGTATTTAACATACAAAGTCGGTATGTTAGGTATCTCCTACATGATTTGTCGTCCAAATAGAGAATTTCACCATGCGACTTGGTCGGTCTATGGGTGTATGTTTTACTAACCCTTACCCTTGACTCCATATTAGCCTTCACTTATTTGGGTTAGGCTATTAAATAGAGGATTATCACACTTAATTTCCGTTGTTTAATCCCATTCCTATTCATTACTTCCTTGGTCAGGCAACAAGGAATGAGGCAATTTTTAACGTTGCGCCCCGTTAAAAAGCATTCAAAACAAAGAGATCAACAATACTTGTATAAATACTATATTAGAGTTGCTTAATTATTAGTTTTACGTTGTTAATTACTCCTGATTCCCACAACCCTAGTTGTGGATTTAGTTAATCATGCTTGGGTGATCACAACTCATAATAGGGTTAATAGAATAAATCACAAACTTACAATTAGAATAGACAAAATCCTGAATCTCGAATCGAAGAACAAAATACAAATTTCATAAACCAATACTTCAAGAATTAAATGCTAAAATTGTTTGCAAAATAATCCTCAAAGCCAAAAGTAAGTATCTCAAAAAGTCTAACAACCCCAAAAAACGAAAAATACAACTAAAATTTATTGAAACCAAATCCTAAATCAAGTAGAAAAAGAAAGACTAAGGAAATTCAGCTTGGGCAGTGTCATCTACAGTTGGTAACCTACAACTCGTAGTAGTTCATACGACTCCATCATCGAGGGAATTCTTTCTACAGGCAAGATTTACAACTCATAGATCTTTGTATGACCTATCATGTTCAACCATCATTCATGGACCGGAGCTCATCCTTTCTAAACTTTTCTATGACTCATCATATACGGCTCGTAGTAGTGACTACGACTCGTCAATTTGAATCCATCATTTCATACTTAGCTCCAATTTTCAGCACTTCAACTTGTGACTTACACCTATGGTTCATAGTGGTATTGATGGCTCGTAGGTCAATCACCAAAATCCTTGCTGCTGCAACACTTTTACACCAATTGCTCCAAAACCTTTTTCCTGCAAAATCAAAGAAAATATACCATCACATCTAATAACAATATGCCTAAGACTCATGCAAAACTCTAAGTTTAATGCATCAAAAGTATCATAAGTTCACAGTACATCATGTGTCAGTCTCTATTATAACAAATCGGGGTGCTTAGTTCACTTGTAGCGTTTGGAGGAATTTTCAAGATGAGATACGCCCAAACCTACTCCTAAATTAAGAAGTATAAATGGTCGAAGTCAATTATAGAACTCAACCAGAGTTGAGATCGATCCCACAGGGAATTTTCATTAGAAATAACCTTACTAGTTCTTATATTCAGTTCCGTTTAATATTTCCGAAAAACTAAATTGCAAAACATAAATATTGGGTTGTTTTGTATTCAAGTAACAATATTATTTTTAAAGTGAATGTTAACATTAGCAGATGATAGTTCCATGATTTGATGTTTGATTAAAGTAGACTAGGATTTTGTTCCCCATGACCTTTAGACTTACAACTTGTATTGCACAAATAACGATTTTTTTACAAATTCATACATTCATAGCAAGTTATGTACATCTAAACGCCTTTTATCCCTATTAGATCAATATCACTCTTCTCCTCTCTGTCTTAGAATGTTTTGGAGTTTACTCTTGCATACTTGTTAAAAAGACTATCCTCTCTCAAGCTCAAGTCCTTCAAACAACTTAATAGATTTTGTTCCTACAATTTCCTAATCATTACTTTTCTCTCGAACAAGTGATGAATACAAGTATATTCTAATATGTGCACTCATTAGAAAGCATTCAACATGAAAATAGAAATGAGGTATGATATCATCAATCAAACATTATTTGTATTCGATTCTAGCGTTGTGTTTTAGTTATGGTTCCCACAACCCTAGTTGTGGTGTTTAGCCTCTCATATTCTCAATGAAACAAGAAGTAGACATTGATGAAAGATTAACAAAGTACACTTACAATAATTGACAACCAAAAGCTTATTGATTATGAGCACAAAATCAAGATAAAAAACACACAGATCAAAAGTATCCAACCAAGTGTATCAAGAAGGAAACTATAATATATCCACCAAGAAGTTGTCCCAGAGTATCGATAATAATATTAAAATAAGATCTAAGGAATTAAAATAGTCCTAGAAAAGAGTCCTACACAAAGTTAAAGATAAATAATCGAGACTGTTCACGAGCACGCTAAACGGTCCGTGAAGCTTTTCACGGCCCGTCAAACCTCTCGTTAACCAACAATTTGACAAAAATTGTCAACTTCAACTTCACCTTCTTCACGAGCCACTATATGTCTCGTAAAAAGAACCATGGTCCGTCTAGGGTCTTTTGTCACCATACTTCAACGTTGTTTCTTCAAGGTCACTTCCACGAGCATCTTCACGCCCCGTACACAGCACTATGACTCGTATAGCCTGTTGTAAAGTCTTTCATACTTCACTTTTAACTCTTTCCTTCTATCACTTGTTTCAAAGAATTTGACCTGCACATTAGAAAAAGAACCATCATATCCATATTAAACATGCTCGACATCTTGCACTAATCCTTTGTTTTGGGCATCAAATGTGCTATAAGTTTGCGGCACATAAACAACCTAAACTTAGAACCATTTCTTTTCCTCAAAAGATGAGAAGGAACAACACCCGACACTCAAATACATAGGAAAACTGTCAAAGATATGCAATAGTTATTTAAACAAAACTGACATGACCAAAAGTACACCCTAGACGTGAGATGGAACATAAGACCCCAAGAATCCCTACATAAGTCACTTAGAATACATTATACAAGATAATAGAACAAAGAATTTAAAAGTAGCATTTCATATAAAAGAATTTGACACAAAAGTAGCGGAAGTCTAAACATATGTATCAAAGCCATATATTACATCAAAGAGGTGATTGAGACGTAACCCATGCATCACATATAAAATATGAAATGAAAAGACATGAAAGCAATAAAAGATTCTCGGTCCTCAGAACATGAGGACTGCCAATCTTCAATGTCTATACAGGATCACTAGCCACGAGTGTGGGAGGTAGGAGCCTAACACCCTACATTAGTGAAACAATGTAGGCACAAGTATGCATTAGTACATGGAATGCACCAAGTATGAGAGAAATGCGTAAGAGTTATGAAATCATGCGAAAAGGAATGTATATGACAAGCAATGACCAAGCTAAATCATAAAATACCATTCTAGAAAACATAAGTCATAACCATGGTCAATGCAAGATAAACATCTTTAAAACACATTTGAGATACTTTTAGAAAGTAACCTTAGTTCATTATTATGAGATATTTACATTTAACCAACATAGACCATGTGAGCTATAACATGGAATCTCGTGTCTATCCCACACTGAAAAAGAGATGTCCTTACTTTCCAGGGTAAGAACCATGAACTTGAGCTAAAGTGTATCCACTAGCTAATGCTTATCTAAGAAAAACCTATGGTTGCACGTAGTTATGGGACATGGGTACTCGCCGCTTGTCCACTCGGTGCTAAGCATAAATCCCACGAAATAGTCATAAATCTTAACTCACCTTATTATCCATGGAAGGGCACCATCAAGTAGCCAATATAAGCTAGAATTCATTAGAATAGCTCCTTAAACTTGATTCAACTTAGGTGAGAAAATCTTTCAACCTTATAAATCTTTTATGTGAGAAAACCCTTTCACAATCATGTTTTGAGTAGTATGTGAGAAATACTTTCACAACAACAAACACAACATCAATTATTTACTTTCAAAGCAACCTTAAATCATTTACATCAATTTCATAGAAAAACATGCATATCTTCATAAATTCATCTTTCATAATTTAAAAGCTTCATCATATGATCAAAATCTAGGAATCATGGATCATGCATGGGTTCATGTGAATTCAACTTAAAAACATGTAATTACCTAAATTAATGCATAGAAAACATAAAACAATCAATTAGATCATAATTAAAGAGAACCCATGAGATTAAATAAAACCCTATCTTCAATTGGAGAGTTCTAACTTGCAAAATTGGAGAATTAGGAACCCTATGGAGGAAAGGATTACATAGGTGAATACTATCATACCGTGATGTCAAAAGCCCACAATCAATGGTGGATTTGGAGACTTGATCTTGAAACCCTAGCTTTCTTCTTCAAGCTTTAGAGCGAGAAATTTTAGGGGAAGAACTTGGAGGGATTTGGGGAAAGTTGAAGAATGATTTAGAATAGTTAGATTTTATGCTTAAAAGACTTATAGAGGGTCTAGGATTAGGATTAAAATGGCATAGTTTAGGCACTATTCAATTAGGGAAAAGACTAAAAAGCCTTTTAAAATAACTGTCGACCACCATCTATGGTTGGACCTATAGTCCGTAGATCCTTCTTCAGACCATACTGGTCAACAATAGAAAGTGATCAGAGACTCTAAATTTGGCCAACATTCAACGGAACCTATGTATGACTCATAGGCCTTTCTACAGACTGTACATACCAACCGTACAAACAAACTTTAAGCTACGATACCTTACTATGACTCGTAAAGGAACAATATACCCTCCTGTTGAACCGTAAAAAAGGTACTAGGACTTGTTTTGAAAATTTTATTTTCCCACTACCTATGGTTGCCACCTACGGCTCGTACAAGCTTCTACTGTCCTAAGTGGGACCCGTGGACACAGACACAAGCCCAAAACATTACTTTTCCTTATTTTTTGAATCTGGGGTGTTACAAAAGTTTACATCCAAAATCATTTATTTAACATGCAAGGATCAATGAACGACATTCCATTTCACATGCATTGTGGTTTTGTGCTTGAACCACCATCTACTTGAACCATTTAAAACATGCATTGTGGTTTTGTGCTTTTGGAATAACCAAGGATATGATACTGCTAAGCTATTTCTTTTTCGTTTAGGTAATGGCCACCCTCAACTTAGGCTTTTAGCCTGAGTTGTGGCATCTTGCCTTCGAAAAACCAAGGATACGATATCAACTGGGTGACAACAAAAATTAGCTTTCAGGCTCAAACAGGGTTCATGATTTCATTTGGTAGTTCTTTTTGGCTAAAGTGGACTATATGCAAAAAAACGGCCTATAATCCTTTCCTATCCAGTTATTCAACAATCTTGGCAAGACCACTTGGGAAAGTTCTAACTTATACCTACAGGGTTAGATTTCACACAAATACTTGGCACTCACTCATGTCACATGCTTACACATTTTAGTATTTAGTCAATAAATTCCTGTCCTAGTTAGAAATGATCAACACACGAGTATATGAAATGTCGCAAAAAGAGCCTAATAGTTAACTATCAGATCACATGATACTTTTTATCAAGATTTCACACAAAACTCAAGTTGCTCATACTTAAACAATCTCAACACAAACAAACTAACAAAATACATGATCCAACCTCCATACAGTTATGACTACTAATGGTAGGTTTCTCAACAACCTCCCCAACAAAATAGACTTTGCCCTCAAAGTACAAAATAAAAAGGGTTGTAAGGAGGGGGAATACCTACGATGCTCTCGGCGTCGATAGTCGGAGTGATGGTGGCAGCCTCATCAACAGGTTCTCTCTTTGGTACAAGTTATGTCTCAAGTCAGCTACTATCACGAGCAAGTGCCTCATTGACTGTGGGAGAAGAAGGGCCACTACCTAAAGCTCCAGACCTTAGTGCATCACATTGCTGCTCCAATTCTTCTTTCTTCTTTGCAGCTCTCCTAGTTTTCTTCAGTTTCCTAGGTTCTTTCTGAGGGTTTTCATCAGGGAGATCAGATACATGGCTTTTTTTCTTCCTGTTATCCTTGCCCATCGTAGGTCTAGAAAGATCACCTCAAATATCCCTAATTGCATGTGTAGCCAGAGACATATATAACAACTTCATCAGTTAAGCTGGTACAAATGTGGGAGGCATTTCAATCGGCTTGTCAGCCAGTTTTGCAATAGCACCTTTCATAGCAACTGGTTGGACCTGTAGAGAAGCAGCATCTACAAAGCTTAAGGCATCTATCTGGCTAGTGTAATGTGTATCTAAGCCATCAATATGGTTCATCATCACAGAAATCTCATGTCGGCATTCATCGCGCAACCTTTTCTCTGTACTTTGGACTTGGCTATAGACTAACTGTAGTAGTTTTTCAACTACTTGATCAAGTATAGCATGGTCTGCCGCTGTTCCACCACAAGTTTCTCAAATAATACTACATGTATAGAAATAAATGTACATATGGCTGATGAAAGCTGGACTCCCGAGGCTGCCTCTGCCAACCTCTCTGTAAACTCCACATGTGGCAACACCTCTAATAGTGCTGAAGGACCCACTTGGGTTTTGTAATGTGGGTTTGCCACATCTTTGATTGTAGCCACATTGGCCAATTTAGTAGCATCGATGTACCTATCCACTAGATTATTAGGCGGTGTCTGAGCATGTTAGCAAAATCTCCTTATCGTACAAGGAAAGGGAAGACCGGCTTTTTCATTGAGGGAATGATCCCTCATTTATGTTGCAATTAGCCGACCAATATTCACTGCAAATCTGCCATAATTCAAGCTACTAAGGAAGATTGGAGGGTGAGAGAATGTTATCATTTATTGTTGGCCACAACTGTGCACGAACTATAGCCCACCAGACTTTAGTGGGAAATCTCAAAGATGTTTTGGTGATGTGCAGCCTTGGGTTAGATACCTATGATGCTGCCTCACCATCACTTATGATCATCCACGCAATCCATCTCATAATACTCTCATGAGATACATGGTCACTCATCTCAAGCTCACTTCTCACCGAGTGGTGACGATTTTCATATAAACCTACAACAATAGGTGCATTGTATTCTGGACCATGCTGAAATCTATTAATCGATGTCTCTAAAATATCCACCCCGGCACCATGAATAAACATTTCATCTAGTGGTGCCGACCTCAGCGTTGCTACTTTCTTCCGCTTTTTAGATGCCTCAGAAACTTCATTAAGATGTGTAGCAGCATAGGTGGAGTAGAGCTCTCTGGATAAATGCCTCCCAAAATGCCCTGGCTTTTTGGTCATCCACTCAAAATGATGGTTCTTGAACAAGTCATAAATCTCACGGAAAGCCTGCAAATCAGCCTCAACAATCCTATTTTTAGGTACAATGGACCTCCGGCCTATGCCACTGGACTTGGATAGTATGCCTGATTCAAAAAGAGTTCTTGACCCAGGAATTGCCCACGTATTGTGGATAGCCTCAATGAGTTGATGTTGGAACACTTGGTCAGATTCCCTCTTTTGAACAAATTGCACAATAGTGTCATTGCTGTCAAAAGCATCGATGTCCTCTT
>JAJOOH010017103.1:0-20693 GCA_029582605.1 Solanum gracilifrons
AGTTTTTGCGAGAGATTTGGAGTGAAAAAGGTACTTTTTTTCAAATTTTCTCAATTTTCATGGCCAAAATCCCTTATGCATAAAATCTATTAGCAAAACCATGCATTCCTCCACACAAACACACACAAAACAAAACAAAAATAAGAAGCGTGATTTTCAACTCAAAATAAAATGAAAATGAAAAAAGGTCCTCATGCTGATCAATTCACCAGAAAAAAACATCAAAACTTCATCCATATCTCCAATGTGTTTAATTTTATCATTTTTTTCAAAAACAGAGCAAAGTTCAACAGATAACAAGTAATGTCGGTGAGTAAAAAAACTTACATGAATCAATGAAATTCAGCAACAGGTAGAAATCTGCAATAGAAATCGGAGGTTGATGAAGCAAAGTAGCTTAAAAAAGAAGAAAATGATCATGAGCTTAACCCTCCAATGGCAGCTTTTGCTTCTTCAAATGTTTTTGGCACTATGTAACTGAAGAGTGTGAGTCGGATATGAGTTAATTGATTTGTCTTTATGTGAGACTTTCTGAGAAAATAACTAAAATGACACTTAATTTAAAAGTAATGTTTTATTTTGGTTTTATATTTTAGGTATAGTATCAAATATATATAATAAATTAGTAATTAGTTTACAATAAATATTGTTATATAATAAAAAAAAACTATTCAACATATACATTGATTATATGCTATAGTTTGCTAAAAGTCATATAAAGTATATACGAACTATATAATATAACATACCTATATATGAGCTATACATTGACTATATGTTACGGTACACTCTAAAAATTAAATATAGTTAACTACATATGAAGTATATATAGACTATACATGAAGTATACATTGACTATTCACTATCGATCAACTCGAATTCACCTCTAAATAATCTCAAATTTTAGAAATGAAATCCTCTCGATGTTTCAACTCATTTGATATGTAATTCACTAGAGACGATTCACGTTTGCAGTACGTTAAATTTTAAAGAAAAGAAAAAAATAACTAAGAAGACGCATGAAAAGAAGAAAGAGGAGGAGGGGGGAAGAAAGAAGGAAACAAAGTTATTAATGGCGAAACTGGAAGGAAGAAGAAGAAGAGTAGAAGGTTTGGCCAATTTTAGTAATTTTGAAATTTTAGTGAGATTAGGTACAACTACCTCCTAAACTATGATAAAAATCCCATAGACACACCTTAACTTAAACTAAGGTCCTATTACCCCCTGAGTCCATTTTTTGTAATTTTGTAGGCCTTTTTCGCTTACGTGGCACCCAAACATCTCCAACGCGCATCAACTGTGTGGAGTCATATATAGAGTGTGCCATGTAAGCAAAAAAAGTGTATCAAATTACAAAATAAATGAGTGATTTGCTCTAACACGAAGAGAATGAGAAGAAACTGATGTTAACAAATGAAGAATTACTTGCAGATTGGCAAATAGGCGTGGGAGAAGGTGATGGAGTAAGGTCACTTTTAGTTTTTTATCCTCCAGAATCTTCTAACTCAAATGGTATTATTTGGACATTGTGATGGATCGATTCATTTGAGCTTTATTAGATTGTTGTGTATATGAACTAGATCATCTGTTGTTTCAGTCAGCATTGTAATTACAAGCCTTGGTGCTGATTTCACCAAGTTGGAATCTTTCGGGAAATTTGATGTTTTTGCTGATAATCTGGTGTTGTTTAATCCATCCCTACTTTGATAAAACTCGTCGTTCCTTCTTATTTTAATGCTTCACTTGGCGTTCTTACTTCGGTTCTCAATGATTTTTAATAGGTTAGTAGATTAGATAGAAGGTGGCAAAGACTGCCAGGAGTGAAAGCAAAACTCATAGATAGCAAAACTTGTAAAGGTATATGAACACAATCTAAAGCACTCACAAAAACTTGCCTCGATGCAATGGTTATTTGAGGTTTACTTATAAATAGAACAAAGTCTGTTTATAAAGACATGAAATGGAATGCATGCTATTGTACCTACAGAATTAGAAAGTGTTTTTATGAAATGATTTTTGACAAGTCAAGAAGAAAAGCTCTTATTCCTAGAGTTTAGAACACGTAAATATAAAATCATGAATCTGTCTCTGCCATTTAAGAAACTAAGTGATTTTATCTCACTGAAGTAGTTGTGACTTTACTTCAACGTTTAGTTGTATTACATTGAGTACACTCTCCAAAATCACGATGAAAGTCTCAGACATCTATTTTCAGTGCTTAGGATAGCTGAGAATGGGATTTACAACATACTGTATACTCTCACTGGACATGTCAGCTAAACAAAGCAAAATGGCATGCATTAAACTTACTTCGCTTTTCATTTTTCCATTACAAGAGGATGATGAAGAGATCGATAGACTGTAATGTTGACAAGATTTAATTTATCTCGCAGTTTGTAGACGAGGAGGCAGAGAAATATGGTGCCAAACTACAGAAGGTAATTTAACAACATTTTCTTCTTGTTTCGTGTTTGCTAGTTTTTTGAGTGAAGATATGCATCACAAAAATGTCTATAGTATCTCAAAAGAAAGGGTCCCTCGTGGATTAGGAAGAACTCTCTTTTTCGTAAGAAGGAATTGTAAACTTCGATAGGCTTTGTAAAGAGATATAGAAAAAAAAAGTATGTGATTGTACACCTGAAAAATGGGGTTGAAGGCGAAAGAGGTGGATTTGCCTCTCTCCCCCTGTTCGCGAGATATATATATGGCCTAATCGAATTCTGACTTTGCCAAAATTAATCTGATTCTTCTTAAGGTTACATGAATAAAATCCAATTCATGGTTTTTCAACTCCATATAATGGTGCCATCATTTCATTGTGGATTGTTACGAGTGATGTTCTGAATACATAAAATATTCTCCTCATTTCTTTACAAGCTTGTGCGTGATTTTGAATCCTGGATTCATAATCCCTTCTCGAATCAAGCATGAATCTTTCTATTCTTATGTCTCTCACGAGACAGTGTCATCAACGACACACTCAAGCTTTTCATTTAAGAGTTTGAATGTTCTGATATGTTGAAGCAAGTTGCATCACATTTCGTATTAACTCAAAGATTTCACCAGAAATTTTGTATATTTTTGCATAATATTTTGTGGCTTGACGGATATATTTTCACAATTTTTCCAATACGCGTCATTTCCTTTCTAAGGGTGTTTAGTATCACAGCTTCTGTTAGATCACAGGAAGGGTATTGCTCATGTGAATAAGTTTTGTATGGATAATATTATCCTGCAATGTCTTGTTTTGTGCAAGATATCTTCATTGCTTATTGTTTGTTAAGTGAGTATTTTTTGCAATGACGGTTAAGCAAGTCATTTAATTTTGATGTTATATTCAAGTGAATCAATGTCTGAAGTTTCTTGCAATGTGCAGGTTGTTTCTTCTTTCAGATTAATATTATAACATAATACAGAGCACGATATCACAAATTTTGGCTTGAGCTTTTGGTTTTTCTAGTTGGTGAATGGCAAACATCGTCATTGATATTAGCACAATGGATCTTCCAAACCTCACAGAGGAACATCATTCAACTTCTGGTTAAGGTATATATTATGACGACTCGAGAAAAATGGAGTTGTAGGCATGAACCAGAAACTTGATCAATGCTTTTTTGGTAAAGACAGCTTGGTCAATGTTAAGAGTTAGTATTTACATATGTTGTTATACCAAAACTGTATGGATTCTTTCGATAAAAATATTACCTGTGTGCAAATGTCATATGCCCAAATTCTGAACTTTTAGTTCGAAAGGGTCGGGATTAACATTATACGCAACATAAGCACCTGAAGTACAAAACAGAATAGGTATTAGTTTAATCAGTTATTTGAGCTTCATAGCCATCTCTCTTTTCTAATTTTTTGTTTGAGAACTTTCAAATATGATGCGCTTATATATATCACAATCACTTCTTTTGGATTGCAATTATCAAAAGTGAAGCAATAAATACAATATTGCAAAAGGACAGCTCAAGTACACAAAACAACCCGTAATCAGACTGACCTAAAAAGTGCATTCCTGTCCTTAGTATTTTTTCGAGATCAAACTGAATCCAGATCCCACATTGCAGGGCCCATTCTGTAGGTTGACGCTCCCAACAAAATTTTCTCCACACTAGTTTTTCTCTTTCCCTCCTATTCATTTTAAATAATCTACTTCCCTTTTCTAGGGGTGACGCTCCCAACAGAATATTCTCTGTACTAGCTTTTTCTCTGTCCTTCCTATACATTTTAAATAATCTTTGATAGAACCAATTATTTCTCCAGACAGCTCCAAAAAGTAACACTATTCCTTAAGTTTCTTCTTTTCCTGCTACCAAATAAGCAATTTTCATCCTCCAAAACTGGACTTTTTTCTCCATTCCCATGCAAATTTCCTCCACAATCATCTTCCTAATGTTGAGAAGAAATAGTAGGCTAGGCTGAACTAAGAAAGAAAAAGATTTTGGGTGTGGTGGATTGAAGATGGGATGGGAGTTGGGACCCCCCGACAAATCGCACAATCAAACCACACAGAAGGAGCTTGTAAGGAGAAAAACTTTGTGATAGCTACTCATCGATGCTATACGAGTCCTCAACAATGTAGGTGGTGTTACTGATATTTTGATAAACACCTTCAGCTTCAAAGGTTTTTACCCACAGTATCATCAACAACAACTAAATAACTATGGCCAAGCATCCACAATCTTGGCCAACTACCAATGCTCCTGCTTTGTTAACTCACAGATTTTGTTGCGCAAAGGGCACATGAACATAAAGACACCCATGAAGGGTGAAAACAACGTTGGCCAGAAGTTGATCAATTCTAGCCGGTAAGGTGACCACCTGAAAAAAAATTGTGTCAGCCAACTTACAAATGCAGAACCTTTTGATTGTCGTAGACTTCTTAATGTGTTGTGATCAACAAAAAGAAACATAACAATGATATAGTTTTCAGATCCATTGAAGAAATATCATGTTTTTTGCATGACAGTTTCTCTTTACTAGAGAAAATTACCCGTCCAAAAATATGCAAGTAAGGCAAATATTGAATTACTCCATCAACGTCAAAATCAGTAAAATAAATAGCAAGGTGTGTACCTTCTTGAAGGCGGTAACACCCCAAAGATTGTCAAGTTGGTTTGGCTGACCGGTAATGACCAGGCGACCAGATGGATCAGATTGAACCTCTACCTATGTTTGCCAAGAAATAAGGGCATTAGAGCTTTGGGAAAGTTAAAAAAGATTAAAACAAAAGGCAAAAGAAACAAAAGTTGAAAAACTTATTCATCCAATCTCTTGAAACTGTGTTCTTACGATGCTAAATCATTACCTTTGCTGAAATGTTTTACAGTATAACTGAAATAACTCACAAAATAGTAAAATACAATTTGTAAAAGCGTACAAATTATTTAAGTCTTCATCACAAGTTAGAACAGTGCAAAAAAACAAATATATAAACACCAGATTTTTTGGAGATGAAGGTTGCATAATGAACTTATAAAAAATTAAAATATTGACACCATCTATTAGAAGGTTGTTTTGTCCTTTCAATGAGATGAAGCTAACACTGAAAACCCAAACGCCAATTGCAAAAAAGAGAAACTCAATTATTCCAAGCAATAATGAAAACACATCAGCAAGTGATGAGAGTACACACAAGAAAATAAATTGAATACACTTCATGGAAACAAGTAGAACAATTGGTATTATACATCATCTCGTAAAAGCCCAGGCACCAGTGCATAGACCTCAAAAGAATCATTTTGTTTGCATAAAATCATTACAAATCACATGAGAGAAATGGAATGCATAATCTAGAGATTCTTAATTCTTTTACTTCTGAGAGGAACGTACTAATTCACGAACATTGATTTTCACCCAATCAGTAGGGGGTCCAACATCAACAACTTGAACATCCAACCTGGCAGATGGAAAGCAATTATTGAAGTTCCTAGTACTCTTTTTCTTTTGGGTGATAAAAACTGCTTGTGTACAAGATATGTTTTCAAATTTCTAACAATAGTAAGCTTTTTCTATCATGTAATAAGCCCATTCACTACGAAGTTGGTCTTGAGAAGAATAATAAGCTAGATAGATCAAAAGTTAGAGAATGCACGTGAGCTATGTCCTATGCCCGACGGTTTCTAATTCCAATGATTGTTGGATTCCATTTTAAGGAAGTTTATTTTCATTGCCTATAGCATGCAACCCAAACAAATAGATACACCGCTTGCTCCAACAAACAAAATTATAAGTGGCATTGAATACAAAAGTGGATAATCTACACAATAATTTCTCTACAACACCCACAAGGGTGACCGAGTTGGTTGAGCAGAGGATCTCCCAAATGGGGGTCTCAAGTTTGAAACTCCCTGCATACTTTCTCAATCGAGCTCATCATGGGGCATGCTAGTGCAGTTTATCTCTCATGAGTGGTTTGCTGGATAATACAGTGGAGCGAGGTTTAACCCGGCCCTTTGCAACGTCTAGAATCCAATATTATAAAGTTTATAGTTTCTATAGCACTAGAATTTCTCTATATTTTCTATTTTCATGCAAGTCTAACAAGATTAATAGACTACTACAGAGCATAAGAGGTAAAGTAAACATACTATCATCAGTAAAACTTAATCCCAACTAATTAGTATAGCCTTCCATTGTGCCCTATGGTGAGTTGACATTGAATGCATTTCAAAGACCTATCCGAAAGGTGACAAATGAACTTATTAAGATTAAACAAACAAATACAATTTCAAATGATGGAGTGTAGAATATATAAAGTAACACTATCATTTGTAATGAACCATTCTAGATTTCATCAAAATAACTTAAGATTGAGTTTAGAGATAAACATATTAGAAGAAAGAATCAAGATAAAGTAGGACTTACTGCTTAGATATTTCAATTCCTGCAGCTTTCATTGGGTGCTCCACTATATTTTGTACCTGGATCTTAAGGGAACCTGAGTACAACAAGAAGTTCTATTGCAGTCACTATTCCTTATTGATAAGAGTATGATTTAAAGAAAAAACTAAAGTTCTCGGATGATGATCCTGATATAGTTACACTGTTAATAACAGCCACTAAAGGTTAATGTTTTGGAGAGTGCCAGACTTTATATTGGGAAATGGTGAGAAGAAAATAGCTCAATGATAGACACATAGGAAGAAGTCAAGTTGGCAAAGAATTGACGAACAATCTTACCACTAATTTTTAGGCTCTTCGCACGTTTTGGCGTATTGTTGGCACTCATGTCCTATAAAAGATGAAAAACACCAAAATTACTTGTACATGGCAATAGACAGGATCAAACTTAAGAAAATCAATGCCCAAAGACCTCTACAAGGATTCAGCAGTAGACCTTTACAATTGTCTCAACAACCTCACCATAACCAAGAAGGTGTTGCTCCTGCCATCCTCGCCTACAACGAGCTGAATCTCTTACTGCCATTCCTGATGCAGAAATTTGGTAACCACCTCCCTGCAGAATTACTTTAAATAGTTCATATTTGTATATATATACATATACTACAAGGCTACATTAGTTGATTCGACATTTATATGAGTAAAGATTAACTCCATAACGTAATTCTTATCAAAACAAAATGCCAAACTTCAGTAAATAATCAAATAAGAATAGTATAGTTCATCAAAAACTTTCTTCTAAATAAAATTTGGTTTTGTTTCGTTCAATTTTTTACTGTACGTTTAAATATGATGGTCCAATCTGACAACCATTTAGATACTTCACTAGAGGCTCAGACGGGGAGAGTGAGGGCTTTGACCGCAATACGACCAACAGGAGCATTGAACTGCAAAGAGAAAGCCATGAGGTGTGCACCTACCAACTCCCTCTACAAGTAACCTCCATCAAGAGGGACTTATAATACTGATACAACATACCAGTATCATTTCTAGTCCAACCCCACTTCTGTCAAGGACTTTAATATATGACTGTCCCATCACCATATGGCAAGCTGGTGCTACCAAGCTAGGCTGGATTTTTATAGTTCATGTAGTTGATAATGTTTTAGATAGGTAGGTGGACTGTCTTTCTGGATGACTCTGGTAGGGGGAATATAGCCCTTGAGATATGGTTCATAGGACCCTGTGTTTTTTGGTCATATCCTGTGTTTGTTAAGAAATGCACAAAGTATTTATAAAAAGTTGATTGTGAACGAAGTTATTTTTACATTAACTTGATCATTGTAGGAGCCCATAAATTTCAAACCTAGATCTGCCTCTGGACTTTGGTTGAACAATGAATTCACTTTTCGTTACCAGTTATATGTTCCTTTTAGAGAAAGGTAATTGTCTTACAAAGCTAATACTAAGTAAGTGTTGTAGTAATTACAAGTGAGAAAAAAAATCCCTATCCAATTTTATAGGTATTGTAAGAGACAAAGTATTGATTATGCTTCAATTACAAATTCCTCTTTACAATTTACAACAAAAGAAAGAAAAATTATGAAATATGAATTGAGTTAGCTATGTCTTCGAAGAAACTGTTGTTCCTTTCCTTCAAAATAGTCGACCATAGGCATGTTGGAGTTAAGTCTTTTTTTATTAAAAAAAGAAATAGTTATACATTGTGTACAATAACAAATAGAAACTTAAGCTATATATGGACAATCTTAAATCAAGTTACTCCTTACTTAAAATAAGTCTTTTCCTAGTGGCCCTTATCCCAAAGTAAGGCTATAGTGATTTCCGTCGAAGTCAATTAAAGAAGGATCTCCATGATAACCTTTGAGAACTTGAGCAAAGTCAAAATACGTTGATGATTCTAACTAAATAGGGTATTACCCATATATCAATTAAAAGGTGCACAACATACAACAGATGTGAAGATACATCATATAACAACAATGTAAACACAGCGTTACCTTATTGTCACCACCCGAAAAACTAGGAGGAGGAGCAATATGAAGTTGAAGCTCTCTGTTTTGTGTCCTATGCCTTTCATATTGCAGAAGTATCTAACATCCAGAGAAATCATGAGATAATAGAATGTACAGAAAAAAAAAGTAAGAGACAGATAACTTTTTAGAACAAATTCTATTCAAAATCACCATATAAGCATAGATGCATCGAGATGAAGTTCTTTATTCAACTTAAACATCTAAGTTTGGCATTTCAAAATGTGGAAAGCTAAGGAGAAGTGGAGAATATATTCTCTCCAATAAGATAAAATGAGCCACAATGTCTAGTTGTCATCTCACAGTTATATAACTGATTGCAAAATCAAAGATGAAACCTACTTTAAAGAAGAATAAAAGAAGAACCACAAAAATGAAAAGAAGAAGACACAAACTATTGAAGTGACTTTATAAGCCACAAAAGACGGGCTGTTAGTAAAAGTTTTCTAAGTTGATACTTCACAAAGCACCCACCAATTTTTTTGATAAGGCTAAATAATTTGTTAATGATTCAGGAAAATCCCGTATACAAGCCGTATACCAAGAAATAGAGAACCTATACAAAAATATGGTCCTCTACAAAAGACATTCAATCATTTATACAAATAGGGACCTCATAGGTTCACTAAAAAAGAAACTAGAAATAAAAAGGTTAATCCTTATATTTACCAAATCAATTTCTATCCCTTAAAACACTCTCTCCCTCTCCTTCCATACAACCCACATGAAAGATAACATCGCAAGCCACCTACCCACTAACAAGGCGACATAATTCAGGCCCCAGAAACTCACCTTATACCAAGTATTAGTAGCATGGTGGACAATAGTCAAAATATGCTATTAACTATCAAGAGAAGAGATCTTCAGGTTATTATCTCTTCATAGAAGCTGCGAAATATCCTAGAAATAGTAGTGCAATTCCTGAGAAAGAAGATTATCAGAGCCCCAAAAAGAGCATTTAGATAAAGTCGTATAATAGTAGATAGAAGTCATTGGCATTGACTTATATATTCAGTTGATTATCAGTCCAGTTAGTTCTTATCTTATTTGAGCATCAAAAGATATCTTGCTCAATACAACCCTATTATTTATTCTAAGTTACTCATCTAATTGGAGACATCAAACATCGACACTCATTTCAGATTGAGCAAATCTAGCATAAGGAAGCATCTCGTCAATATCTCATAAAGTCTAGACTCCCTATTCAGAAGCATCTGTAAATATTTTAGGCTTCATGTCGCGCGTGCTTCACTCCAGAACCAATTGCCACCACTCAGATACGTGTATACAATCTCTGGTCTTCTATATTTGACCAAGACCTAACAGAAAGAAAGATGCAATCTTCCATGTTGTTGTTTGTTGTTAATGCGGTGTATGTTTCTTAGCACTTATAACCTAAGTTGCTCGATCTCGGTGCAGGTGTCCGATACAGGTGCGGATATAGATGTTGGATCCTTCATGTTCTAATTTTTAAGATTCGGGGATATGGATCCATGTAGGGATATGAGTGCGAGGATTCGCCTAAAAATAATTAAAATAAATTAGAAAACCTAAATTATGAGATATTACAGGAGAACTTGAGGAGAATCTGGAAGGACATAAACGAAAAAAGAGTGACATAAAACTTTATAGATAATAGGTATTTCATTTTCTTAAATTTCACCTTAGCTTTTGTATTGATTTGAGACAATTATTAAAACTGTCCACACTTACCCCATCATTTTTGGTCAAAGCACCCAAAATTGGTTGACCATATTGTACGCGGATCCCACACCCATGTCGTGTCGACATGGGTGTGGCACTAAAAGTGAAGAGTCTGATAACTTATCTTATAGCTTGATGTTGGAATCTATGTTGTTATTTTTGCAGAAGCACTTCATATATTCTTCGTATTTTCAATTTTAGTAGTTTTAATACTCTCTCCGCTATAAAAAGAATGCCTCTTTCCAAAGTTACAAAGTTCAAAGAAAAGAATGCCTCTTCCCTTTTTTGGCAATTCTTAATTTCAACGTGTCACAAGTAGAGTTCGAGCAACTAAGCTTATAGCTTGATGTTTGAATCTATGTTTTTATTTTTGCAACAGCACTTCATGTTTTCTTCGTATTTTCAATTTCAGTAGTTTTAATACTCTCTGCTATAAAAAGAATGCCTCCTTCAAAAGTTACCAAGTTCAAAGAAAAGAATGCCTCTTCCCTCTTTTGGCAATTCTTAATTTCAATGTGTCACAACTCACATGACAGGTTCAAGACCACAAGGTTAAGGACATTTTGGTAAATTCTACACATCTGTGGTTTATCTAAACTCAAATCTAAAATGAACCTTCAACCTAAAATTCTTATTTGAACAACTATTTATTGTCATTGATCTATTTGAGTTATTACTAAGCTAAAATAGTTTACTTAGTCTTGGCAATTGGTTATTCATATGCTATTATGAGTTCAAGACAGGCCGCTATTGTGAAATTGGTAAACAAACTAATCTTAGGAAGCATTGTTAATACATCTCGGCAAGAGTCCGAGTGGCAGCATACTATCTTCTAAAAAGGATAAATAGAACTTATAATGAATTCAATTCCCAATTCTCATTTAAAATTATGTAATTAAGGGACTCTTTTTTTTTAAAGTCTTTTTATGATATTTTCAACTTTGAGCATACATTAAATCACATTTTCTTTTCGATCATTTCAATTGTAATTGTTAAAAAGTCCCACATCGGAAGAGGAATGGGAAATTGGAATGCTTATATGGACTTGGACAAACCTCCCCTCATGAGCTAGCTTTTGAGGTTGAGGTAGACTCATGTGTCATATCTTTAGATGGTATTAGAGTTAGACTCATCCCAATTTGTTGTTCACCAATGTTGGGTCCCCATTTATAACGGTTCACGCTCTAGTTGAGGTCTGGGCATATGGGGGAGTGTTAAGAAATACCACATCGGAAGAGGGATGATAAATTAGACTCTTTATAGGGAAATGGACAAACCACCGCTCATAAGTTGCGTCAAGGTGCCATATATTTACAATAATTACCATTCATTTTATAACCTTTTTAGTCGATGAAATCATAAAATTATACGATACATCAGAAAAAGGCAATAGTTGCTCTTTTCTATATAACAAGATTATGTTACTCGTTGGATTTCTTCAAGACATTTCCCACTAAGAGATTTATATGAATCATTAATTTTCCTTCCATGGAGTTTCTCCCTAATTCATATAATTCTGTATTCCAAAAAAATTGTTATAATTTTAAGTAAAATAACTGGACCAAGTGTTATTTTGATCCAAGGCTACAAGATTCAAAAAAATTATTTACTTTCTTAAAGTCTATGTAAAGTCAAAACCAGACAAATATTTGAAACAACGGGAGTAGTTATTAAGGTTTTATACAGTTCTTCTACCACCTTCTAATATACTATTCTAGCAACCAAGCAACTTATCCTCTCTCATGTACCCAAAATATATTGTAACATTTCACATCTAAAACAACAGAAATAAACTTCAAAATCTTGGCGCATCATCACTAAAACAATGACAAACAACATCTCCCTTACATAGTATATATTGGGGAAGTTGATGTTTGACGAGTAAAGGAGAAATATTAGTATCAAGTTGCCAGAAAAAATAGAAATAACCAGGCCCAACTAAATGCTCAGTTGGGGGGATTAAAGGAGTCTCCCACTTGCCACCACATCTTGAATCAAGTTACCTAAAGAGATAAAGTAGTTTAATAGTACACAATCAAAAGTACGTGGGAATAACATAAAATTCATCTCACAGACTCATAGCATATTGCTTCATTAATTGATCAACCCGCTTGAATTTCTTAATTATACTATAAACTACGGAGCTACATTGTTTATTTCTTAAAAATAAATTAAGAACAACCTCTCTAACAAATCGAGGTTAACACTGTGATATTTGGAAATAGAAACATTGCCCTCCAGGGATGCATTACACATGGCTGTGTGAACAAGCAGCAAAAAACCTTTAACAAAATTGACCACAAAAATCATGCTTAATCCAAATTATAGTTTGAATGAATCTTTCTAAATGAATTGCAGAGATATTTCACTTTAATTGTGATTTAATTATTAAAGTAAAATGTCTCTGCAATTTATTTTAGAAGGATTCCTTCAAACAATTATTGGAATTGGATTAAATTAACTCAATCGAAAATCAGGCTTTGCTACCATACGACAATCAAATTGTACTTTCGGCTAAATTATATAAATGATATGGTATATTCAACTGGACTAAAGTAAATCGATTAATTGAAGAAAATGCTTGAGAAAGATATGGTATATTAAATCAATCGAAAATCAGGCTTTGCTACCATATGACAATCAAATTGTACTTTCAGCTAAATTATATAAATGATATGGTATATTCAACTGGACTAAAGTAAATCGATTAATTGAAGAAAATGCTTGAGAAAGATAGGAAGAGACCATGAGAATTAAGCACTAAAATGATCTAAGGAACATGAGCGCAACAAAAAAGGAATAGAAGATTGAATAAATAATAGAAGAAAAAGATTGCACAACATGAACCAACATTAAGCGAATAAGTCCTTTCGAAAAATTAAAAAGTAAATTAAGAGTCAGTTTAAAAAAAAAGTTAATTTGCAAAGTAGACGGGAAAAGGAAAACATAATAAGCTATACCAACTCTAAATAGTATAAAATCTCACCTTATAGTATAATCAAGACTCAGTCACATCGACTATACAACAACCTGGTAAAATCTATAATGTTGCAGTATAAATGAGAATTGATCAAATACAAGTGCAGAATAACAGGCTTACCCGATCATAGCCACCTAATCTGATCACATATCTCAATAACCTAACATGAAGAACATGACAAGATCTAATATGTACTAGGAACAATATGAAAATAAAATGGCTCAGTGATAAAACCATGATACACTTACTTTAGGGGATTGAGCTGATGACCATAAAACTTAGGTGGTTTAAATTCCATCGCCTTCTCCCGGTAAAAGGTGCATAGTTTTCCTATAAATGTAGCTTGATCCTCAGGGGAGCCTTCATCATCCTCACCATCAGCCATCTAAAATTTGAAAACAAATAATGATAGAAATTTTAATACATTTGTAATTCAATCAGCTCCCCAGGGTATATCAGAGTATGTACCATTGCAGAAATATTCTCAGATGCTTCCCCACTATGTTGTCCAACATTTGCAGTTAAAGGATTAATTAGAAACATTGGACTAGTTCTAGCGTGTTTCCAATAGAAGAATCTGTACCTTTGAGTTTCACTTTTGGAAACTCGTACGACCTAGCATCACCATCAGTGGTAACAGTTGTAGGGTTTGTTTTCATTTGAGAGTCCTCTTCTCTAGCAACCATCAAATCATTACCATCCTGATTGCCCTCATAGATCATTTACTCATTTTCTTCATTAACTTGTCCTTCATCAATATTATGTACTTCATCATCAGTCAACGTCACATGGACACTTACCATATTATCCATTCCAGCATCAATAGTAGGTGCTTTTTTCTCCAGCACCACATTGTCGTGTGCCTTTGACTGATTCTTAGAGTTGAGTTGGTCATCTGTCTCACTTCTAGCATTCTTCTAGTCCTCTCCCTTTGAATCGCTCTGATCATGTGTCTTGTCCTCAACATTGCTTTTTCCAGTCATAACACCGTTTTCGTACTTGACCAGTGACTCATTGGACACAAGGACATCACTAGCAGGGACATTCTATTCAGCGTCCAGCATCTCTACATCACCCTTATCCATTCTGATAACTAGTCACAGGCAACATATCATATGTATTAAATTTCGGCATTCTAATACTCATTTCCTCTAGAAAAACCACCCAAAAGTAAAACTAAAGGGAAGAAATAACTTCCAAAAAAACTTATATGCATCACTCCTTCCACAAGTTATATGATTCTCTACAAATTTCATACCTTTATTTCAAATTCAATTTTTTACAAGAAAAGAAACTTTATATCTAATTCATTCTATATCTTCATTTCAAAATTAATGAATAACTTAAACTTCTTTTCTTCCTCTGCCATTGATATAACTTGAATTCTTGTTTGTTAGTTTTTGTGAGTGATTTGGAGTGAAAAATAGTTGTTGTTTTTCAAATTGATGAAAATTTGGGAATTTTATGGCCAATCATGTTTGTTTTTTGGAGTCTTTTCTTCCTCTACCATTGATATAACTTGAAACAAGGATTCAAGTTACATCAGCGGAAGAGGAAGAAAACACTCCAAAAAAAATGATTGGCCATAAAATTCACAATTTTTCATGAATTTGAAAAACATAAAAAAGTTTTTTCACTCCAAATGACTCGCAAAAACTCAGAAACAATTCCAATTTATATTCACTACCTAACACAACTCCAATTTTCAATCATCAGTATTCACTATCAAAAAGTGAATGCTGATTAGTGAAAATCAGAGTTGTGTGTTGTGAATATAAATTGGAGTTGTTTTTGAGTTTTCGCAAGTGATTTGGAGTGAAAAAAGTACCTTTTTATTTGAAATTCTCTGTATTTTCATGACCAAACTATTAGTAAAAGTATGCATTCCTCCACACAAACACACACAAAACAGAAAAACAAATCCTGATTTTCAACTCTAAACATAATGAAATCTCAAAAAAGGCCCCCCCTTCCCCCTGCCGATAAATTCACTAGAAAAAAAAATGAAAACTTCATCCACCTCTCAAATGTGTTTAGTTTTCTAATTTCTTTTAAAAAACAGAGCAACGTTCAACAGATAAACAATTATTGCCGGTCATAAAAAAAACTTACAGGAATCCATCAAATTCAGCAACAGGTAGGAATCTGCAATCGAAATCGGAGGTTAACAAAGAAGGAAACGATGATGAGGTTAACCCTCTAATGGCCGGTCTTGCTTCTTCAAATATTTTTGGCACTAAGTAACTGAAGAGTGTGAGTAGGATATGAATTAATTGATTTGTCTTTATGTGAGACTTTCTGAGAAAATAACTAAAATGGCACTTACTTTAAAAGTAATGTTTTATTTTGGTCTTATTTTTAGGAATAGTTTCAATTATATATAATAAATTAGTAATTAGTTGACAATAACAAATATATTTATATAATTTTAAAAAAACTATTCAACATATAGCTTGATTATATGCTATAGTTTACTAAAAGTCATTTAAAGTATATACTCACTATATAATATAACGTACCTATATATGATCTATACATTGCAAAGTAGCTTAACAAAGAAGGAAACGTCGTGAGCTTAACCCTCCAATGGCCGGTTTTTCTTCATTAAATATTTTTGGCACTAAGTAACTCAAGAGTGTGAGTAGCATATGAGTTAATTGATTTGTCTTTATGTGAGACTTTCTAAGAAAATGACTAAAGTGGCACTTACTTTAAAAGTAATGTTTTATTTTGGTCTTATATTTTAGGAATATTTCAATTAAATATAATAAATTAGTAATTAGTTTACAATAATAAATGTAGTTATATAATTAAAAAAAACTATATAACATATATATTGATTATATTCTATAGTTTGCTAAAAGTCATATAAAGTATATATTGACTATATAATATAACGTACCTATATATGAGCTATACATTGACTATATATTACTGTACACTCTAAAAATTAAATATAGTTTAACTATATATGAAGTATACATTGACTATACATGAAGTATATATTGACTATTCAATATCGATCAACTCGAATTCATCTCTAAATAATATCAAATTTTAGAAATGAAATCCTCTCGATGTTTTGAGTCTTTTGATATAAAATTCACTCGAGACGATTCACGTTTGCACTACGTCACATTTTAAAGAAAAGGAAAAAATAACTAAGAAGACGCATGAAAATAAGAAAGAGGAGGAGGGAGGAAGAAAGAAGGAAAAGAAGTTATTAATGGCGAAACTGGAAGGAAGAAGAAGAGTAGAAAGT
This sequence comes from Solanum gracilifrons, assembly GCA_029582605.1. NCBI lineage: Eukaryota > Viridiplantae > Streptophyta > Magnoliopsida > Solanales > Solanaceae > Solanum > Solanum gracilifrons. The sequence goes on from JAJOOH010017103.1 coordinate 16,847, forward strand.
TTGGCCGATTTTAGTAATTTTGAAATTTTAGCGATATAAGGTACAAGGACCCCCTAGACTATGGCCAAAATCTCATAAACACGCCTTAACTAAACTAAGGTCCTATTACCCCCTGACCCCATTTTTTGTAATTTTGTACACCTTTGTAGCTTACGTGTCATCCAAACATCTCCAACACACATCAACTGTGTGGAGTCATAGAGTGTGCCATGTAAGCAAAAAGGTGTATCAAATTACAAAATAAATGAGTTTAGGGGTGGGGTGGGTGGGTAATTGGACTTTAATTTAGTTAAAGTATTTTCTGGGATTTCGGTCATACTTTAGGAGGTACTTGCGTCATTTCCCAAATTTTAGCTAAAATTCTGGAAACAGAAATAGCTGAATGGTGATTTCTTATAATTTTTTCTATATTTTTTAAATAATAAAAGGTGTTCATTTCAGTCGTTTTCCCTAAACCTAACAGATTTACAAAATAATAGGGAGAAACTATCTAATTACACAACATTCCTACCATATTTATTAATTATGTCTATAGTTTGAAATAATTCTATTTTGTCTCACTAATTAATAATTTCATATCATATTTTAAGTATATACACCTAGATACATCGTGAGCATAACCCTCCAATGACAGCTTATGCTTCTTCAAATATTTTTGGCACTAAGTAACTGAAGAGTGTGAGTAGGATATGAGTTAGTTCCTTTGTCTTTATGTGAGACTTTTTGAGTAAATGATGAAAATGTCACTTAATTTAAGAGCAATGTTTTATTTTTGTCTTATATTTTAGGAATAGTTTCAATTAGATATAATAATTAGTAATTATTAGTTTACAATAAATATAGTTATATAATTAAAAAAGTTACGCAACATATACATTGATTATATGTTATAGTTTGCTTAAAGTCATATAAAGTAAATGTATAACTTACATAAATCTCATCGTGTAAAATCTAAATTGCATCCTATCCCTACTCTTTTCTATTTTACAAAATTCCCTCAAAATATCAGCCATTCGGATACATAAGTTTCATCTGTATACATTAATTGTGATACATTATAAAACTTGTTTGTTGCTCTTATTATGGAATATAAACGTAAAATTGATTTTCTCTATCACAAAGCATACGGATCTGATTGATATCACAAATGATACTATAAGAGTATATGCATATTGTTGTGGTATCATTAAGGTTTCTTGATCAGAAATTACTCATTAGTCAATGGTACTATAAGAGTATATGTGTATTGTTGTGGTATCATTAAGACTTTTTGTTCATAAATTACTCATTAGTCAATACTATTATAATAATATATGTATATTGTTGTGATATCATTAAAAGTTTCTTGTTAAAAAATTATTCATTAGTTAATGATACTATAAGAGTATATGTATATTGTTGTGGTATCATTAAGCATTCTTGTTAAGAAATTACTCATTAGTAAATGATATATTAAGAGTATATATATTTTGATTTAGTATCAATTAAGTGAAATCATCAGTCTTAATGACATCAATACAGTATATGTGTAACACCCCGTAATTTTTTTGAGCTAAGACTTGAACCATCCTTCATAATGAGTAAGTTTTTACCAAGGAATTTAAATTTTTTCTAAGAGTTAAGGTCACTAGATGTAGCACCTTGAGTTATAAAAAGAGGTAGAAAGAATTCATTCAAGTCATTCCTAGGTTCCTTAACGTTTTGGGTCAACTTCAAACAACCATAACTTTCAGTACAGGATGAGTTAGGTGGCCCATAAGACATCTAAGGAAAGATCTTTTGGATTATCTTTCCAACACCACTGAGTTTGCTAACTTTCGAGCTCGTATGAGAGTGATATGCTCGTTTGAAGTTTGCATGTCCGGATAAGGAAAGTAACCAAAAATGTGAGAGGTGTTTTATAGAAAAAAATAAATAAAAAGATTTTAGTTTTCGAATATCAACTTAACTTACGTTTTACGAAAAATAGATTTTCAAAGAGAGTCGCCAGTTAATTTATGAAAGATATTAACAACACATAAGATTTTCGAAAGATTTAGACAGATTAAAAATCATTTGAAATCCAAAGAGGGTTATGGGTTTAATTTACATTTCGAGAAGGGTTTAAGCATTCGAAATATCCGCGAACATGCGGTTGACCAACGATTTGACTAAAATATTTGACTAATTTTAGAAAATTAATCAAGTAATAAAATCTATTTTCATTTTTTTGGAAGGGAAATAAACTAAGGGATTTTTTAAGAAAAATAATTCAAATATTGACAAGATAACTTATAAACCAAGAAAAGTAATAAATAAATTATAAATATTTTAATTTGAACATAAAAGGAGTAATGACTATATTTTGGGAATTAATTAAATTAAACCAAATTCAAAATAAAATGTCAGTCAATACAACAAATAGATATAAGCAAACACAAAAATTTGAGCTTGGGCTCCTTGCCCAAATTCAACCAAAATGGGCTTTTAGGCCCACCTGCCCTATTTCTAAGTTTCAATCTTTTAAAATTGATACTGCTTGCTTGCCCCTTGGGCCTTGTCTACCTGCAACACAACTGCCCTGTACACCTAATAATCTAGCTGACTCGATAGAACATAGAATTGGGCCTCTAAAGTCCTACTAACAAAATGCAAGGAAGAAAGAGTCTCCAAAGACTCGGGAGGAGCCAGTTAATGCAACAAACAAAAGAAAACAAAATTAATACTTGAAATAAGGGAAAACGATTAAGACAAGACTTAATTTAAAAAATATAAGCTATTAAGGCAATTCAAAACCAAAACGCAACTAAACCAACTATTAGACCAACAGTAACATATTACTTTAAGAAAGACAAAATGAACTTACTTAACAAATGACAAGAATTAATCAAGCAAAAAGCTTAAAATTTTAACAGTAACAAGGCAACTAAGCAGAGAAGTGATCGACACCTGGATGATAAACAAGATTTGAGAGACCAAAATTTGACACTAAATTGTTGAAAGGAAACAATCATTGAGAAAATACAAATACATATATGCATATACTCGAAAAATAAAGTCCACAAGAGAGTCATATATGGGCATTATAGGAGTAGGACATTTCATGATAAACAACTAATTAGCATTCAACAAATAATTTGGAATGTAAAGAGAGCATGCTGATGAATCAGTCATATTTTAACAGTAAAAAAAGCCATTTGTCAGAAAGAATTTATAAACTACAATGAAAGAATAGGCTGATTCTTTATTCTGAAAGAAGAGCCATAAACATGCCAAAAATCGAGGCGATGAAGCTCACACGAGATACAGGGGATTAACAAACTACACACATGAGAGGATAAAACTAATCGAAATGATGCTTCAAACAATCTTAAAAGACTAAACTCAAACAAAACTAAGACTAGGAAAATAAAATAAGAAAACTCAGATTTTATACCGTTGATGTGAGGTCAAAATACATATTTTTAATCATTATTTGCCTCACATTTAGTATTTATATTTGTCCTTTATGAGCATAAATTTTATGGATTGTGCTAAATTGTGTATTTTATTTGTAGAATTAAATTGATGGAAAATTGAAGATATTTGGAGCTAAAACGAATTAAAGATGGAAAGTTGAAGTAGGAAATCAAGCAAGCAGCTTAATGAAAATAAGTTAATATAATATTAATATAATTTATATGCAAATAAGGAAAGAAAAACTTACCTGCTGGTCCACGTATCAGGAAGCAACATCAAAAGAAGTTACACGCACAAAATTGGAAGCTACACGCGGAGAAAAAGGAATCCAATTCCTTTCGGGTTTTGATTTCCTAATTTGTTTGGACTCAATTATTTTATTTAGGGTTTTCTACATCTATAAATAGGG
>JAJOOH010017104.1:0-11964 GCA_029582605.1 Solanum gracilifrons
TATATATATATTTATTTATTTATTTTTATTTTTGAAACTGATATAGACAGAACAGTATCCTCATCCTATCCTACAGCTTTCCATCAGAAAGACCTGTGATCTGGGCTCATATGTCCAATAAACCACTACCACAAACCTTGCATAACTTACTATCCCAAAGTTAATAAAGTGAAAGTGGATTAATATACAGTATACTAATCCACTTTCACTTTATTAACTTTGGGATAGTAAGTTATGCAAGGTTTGTGGTAGTGGTTTATTGGACATATGATCCCAGATCACAGGTCTTTCTGATGGAAAGCTGTAGGATAGGATGAGGAAGTCCTCTGATTCCTTGAATAAATGGTCTATAACCTGATAAATTAAAGTACTTGTATTGTTTTTCATTTGAGCCGTAAAAGAGGATTGAAATACTTACATTTTTACTTGTTCATTAAAGAGGATGAAAGTACTTATATTGTTAGTTGTTCTCTTATTATGTTCTTGTCCATAATATTCCGTACACATGGAAGTATCTTTTATGATGATTAACAGGCTCAATATGATGTTTTCCTTTTTCCTTTTCTTCAGATAACCATCATGTTAGAGGCTTCAGATAACCCTCGTACTCATAGGTTCCCCTGACTAAACTAAACTAAGGTCTTTTAGCTACAATTGCATTGTTTTCCTGTCGTCTCCACTCTAAAATCAATCCCTCATTAAAAAAAATCTCTGTCTAGCTTTTTGAAGTTGTTGATGCTTAGGTATGTAGTATTTCAACCTCAGGTATGTAGCATTCAAAGCACATCAGGCATCCTATCGCATCAAATATTACTTTGATTTTATACCTGTTATGTTCTCATGTGCTTTTTATCAGCAGAAGATGCGTGTAAGTTTCTTGGAGGAGAAGCCTCATGTTAAAGGGATAATCAACAATATAATCTTCATGCCGTGGGAAAATATCCAGTTTGTTACTGGTGGTAGTGATCATGCAGCTATCATGTGGAGCAATAAAGATGGAGAAAATTCATGGAAACCTAAAGCATTGCATAGAAGTTTGCATTCTTCTGCAGTGATGGGAGTTGCTGGTTTACAGCATAAGAAAGTTGTGCTGTCTGCTGGAGCTGACAAGCGGATCATTGGATTTGATTTGCTAGCTCAAAGAGCAGAATACAAGCATCAAATAGAAAATAAATGCATGAGTGTTCTACCTAATCCATGCGACTTCAATCTCTTTATGGTTCAGACAGGGTAAAGTTTCTGATGCAGTCTTTTCTATGATCTTTAGGTGCATTTTTTACATACTGATTCCTAGCTATGTTACCGGTCCTTCCTCGTACAAAAGTTCCACTTTTCTTGCAATTACTTTTATTTAGAATAATGTGCACTTGGCAAAAATATTTGTTTTCGTGAGATATACAGTATCAAAAGACGTCCCCAGAATCTCTTGTAAACTCTATTAAATTGGTCCTTAAGTATTTTAAAAAGATATAGCACTTGTGACCAGTAATGATTTGGTTATAATTTATAGGAGTATCTAATACTGTAGTGTATTTGGTTGTTTTGAGTGCTGACCCCAATTTGCTTGGGATTGAGGTATAACAGTAGTAGTAGTTGTACTGTATTTGGTTGTTTTGAGTTATTGCATAAATGTGTAATTTGAGATCCTCACTGCAGTGTGCCCTAAATTGTTGAAGGAACATAAGTTCTAATGCCAAAAAGTTTTATATTTCTGAATCATTGAGGGGAAATTTTCCATCCAATGCCAATGCTGAGACGTGAAATGGATATAAGAACCAGGAGTTCTTTTTGCTGCAAAGCTATTCTATTAAGCATAGAATTAAGACATGCTTCTGTTTTTGATGTAGTCACAGGAATGAACATGATCATATTTAAACGTTTGAAGTTTTCTACGGCAGAACCAAACTGCACAGCAATACTGTTTTCCTTATTTGTTTTTGTCACTTCCCCAAATTGTAATGAATAGTAAGAACCAATCCAGAAAAAAAACTAATCATATAGTAGCCTTGACAGTGATAAGATCTTCAACCTTTGGGGTTGAAGGGATCAGTTAGTAGAATGAGAGTGGTCATAGTAATATATGTGGATGGTTCTATCATGTTAATGGCTGAGTTGCGATCTTTCAGTTGAAGCAGGATCAAAAGTCCAAACCATCATTTAAATGGATTCTATGCAAAGCAAGGAAACAATGCAATGGTATGAACTAAACAAGAGCCAGATTCTTCTGAAATGCAAGTGGTCTAAGGAGAAATTGGTGTAATTAAGATGGAGGGGAAGGAAGATATAGTGCTTTATGTTGGAAGCTTCAATCTATTAGACAATCCTTTTATCTTAGACCTACTGGTGCAGAGGCATTTATTAGTACTGTGAATTCTGGCATTTAATAAGGATCCATACTTTAGTCAAGAGAAGCAGGACGAATTGATCAAAACCGTGATCATCCCGGATTGCTTTAGGAATGCTAGGAAACCTCCGAAAAGCTGGGGGATTATGGCCTTATATGGAGAAAACATGGTGACATTAGTGCAGGTTCTCAAGGTTCATTCTTGTATTGTGATGATTTTTTTTCCTTTATATTTTTAAAATACAAGTACCAAGCTTCTTTAATCTTGCAATCTTGATTAGTTCTGTTTGTGATATTAATACACTTGGAAACATCATCTTGCACTAGGTAGTATTTAAGCACAAATGTGTCTTTTGAGGGAATATACTTGCTTATTCACATTTTGCTTAATCTAATTCTCTGACTGCATGTTTATAATGCAGGACTATAGAGAGGCAGCTTCGCTTATTTGATTTTAGATTGAGGCAGACAGAGGTTCAGGCCTTTGGGTGGAAGCAAGAAAGTAGTGACTCACAGTCGGCTCTCATAAACCAGGCTTGGTCACCTGATGGCTTGTACATAACATCTGGGTCGGTTGATCCAGTCATACACATTTTTGACATAAGGTACAATTCACACAAACCTTCTCAGTCCATTAAAGCCCACCAAAAGCGAGTCTTCAAAGCTATTTGGCATCATGCGGTCCCGCTCCTCATTTCTATATCTTCTGATTTGAACATTGGGTTGCACAAAATCATTTGAGTTGCTGAGAGAGGCATTACTGTTCCCAGTCATTTTCCCCATATGTCTGGGGAATTTTGTCTCGTAGAAGCGTATGTCTCGATGCCTTACACCAAAAGAAACTCATGGGCCTGGTGTGTGGTACGGAAAGACGATTATGAGAGGAAACCAGAAGGGAAATGCTGTTGAGTATCTGCTTTGCGCTTGGCATAATTCTGCGTCCAGGCAGCTGAAACAGTTTTCGAGTTTGATTGGATCTAGAGGCTATTGAAGCCTTCAGAATCCACTCCATGTAAAGGTTATCTATGATGAAAACTTGGAGACATTCAACTCTCTTAGCACATAGGAGTGCCTTTAATAGACTCCAAAGTTTTGAACTTCGTTGTATTTAGTGCAACATTTCCTGTGTCGAAGTCTGATGTTCTAGCAATGGATTAGAGACAGTGGCTTTCACATAGCTACTGTTCTGTCCTTGGCCTACACATCACATTTGTGCTAATATTTCGTAAGAGTCCTGTTTTAAGAATCCATTTTCGCAATCATAAACTGTTCTTTCTTCAGTTGCTTCTGAATTGAGGGAGGTTTTTGTAGTCAATTATGCTTTCAGGGCTTGAGGGAAATTGCTCCCTATTTTCTTTTCTTCTTCTGCTCAATGCGAGCGAAGGAAAGACTATTTTGTTCTGCTCATCAGTTCAAACATATTTGATTGCACTTTAGGATTACTATAGAAAAACCAGGTTGTCAAAGTAGAATCGAGAATTGGCAAAGAGAAGAGTAGAGTTGTCATGTAGTCTCTAATTGACTTACATGGAGCCTGTAGCATATGTATATGGGTTTATCATTAGGGTATTGATACTCTGATGGTATCAAGCAGTAATTGAACAATCTTTTCACTGAAACATTGTATGTTCCTCCTTGACACCATACTCTAATGATATCAAGGCGTAAGTGAACAGTGTTTTCAATAAAGCATTGGGTCTTCCTCTTTGATACCATTAGAGTGTATATATATTTTGATGGTATCAAGCTGTAAATGCGCATTAGTTGTTAAAAACAGGGGGTATGATAGCTTGTAAATTGTTTTCCCTTTTGGGGCTTAATGTTCTTTTTCATATATATGTAAAGGTGGAGTTGTATATATATTAAACGAAATATGCCATTTGAATTCAAAGTGGTTGTTATTGTTATCAGTAACCTATAAAAATAATCAATTTTTCTTCTCAAGATTCTTATAGGAGAGGATTAATTACCCCAAAAGAAAAAATGAAATGGTGCACTATAAATAATGAGCAATGTTTTATCGTTTTGTCATTTGCATGAAAGTCTATATGTCTTCATTCTAATTATAATACAACACGTAGTTTGATCGATAAGTTACACTCCCAATTGAAGAATGAAAAAAATATCGTTTTTTTTTGTATCTTTTTAAAAAATAGTACATGAAATGAAAAAGTAGAGGTTAGGTCCTCTTCCACCATTTGACCATGGGGATGCAAGAAAGGAGTTGAAATTTATATAAAAGGTGGAATTCTCTCTAATTTATATGGTTTTTATTCCATCACACTAACATAACCTACAATAACAAGTACATGCTACTTGTTTTAATTTAGTAACTTGAAAAATGCAGTAAATAATCAATTATTAATATAACATAAAAATACTTTACACTATCAATGCGACTAATTAAATCCTTTTTTTCTTTTCTTTTACACATGAGGTTTGTTTTCTTTTCTCCACCACATACCTCTCCCTCATGTATTTTGCTATTGGATTCTAATTAATAAATATACGAGGTAGGGGTCTGCCTAATTCCCTACCAGTGAAGGTGGCTTAAAATAAAATAAAAACAAATATATATATATATTAATTAATCGATACCTTTTTACCCATATATAAAGAAGAAAGTTTTATATATATATAAAATTTAATTTGCAATAGTTCTTTCCAAAATTTCAAAATATTGATAAACATCGCGTTACATACTTGTAAGTAATCACATGATGATTTTATTTTTATTAATAATTCATTAATCATGGGAAGATAAATTTTTTTAAGAGATATGCTAATTAATCCATCACTTCCCGCTCTTTTTTTCTACTCATTAATTAATTTCTCATGTACTACTATTACTTTACTATATATTTATTAGAAGAGCGAAGCTTCTCTCCTCAAATTTCTTCTTTTTTTTTATATTTAGTAATTTTTTTTCTTATTTTAGTACCACAAATTGCAATATTTCGTATTTCTTTTATTTATTTTCCTTTTTAGTATATATAAAAATATATTAAAAGTTCAAGTTCGATTGACTTTCAAAAATTTATTTGTGCCACATAAATTGAAATAAATGGGCTAACATATATTATTTAAAAATTACGTTAACTAAGAGTATCATAAATAATAATTATGAAAATTTCACTTGTACCACATAAATCACAATAATTAACAATTTTAAATATTTAAAATATATATATATTAAAAATTGCTCAAGTCTTAAAATATCACACGTGCCACAAATATTATTTGAAAAACAAATTTAAACTATTATAAAAATAATTAATAACAAAAATATTTGAAAATTTAGTTGACTCTCCTGATTCTATCTGTTTCACATAAACTAAAGGGAATTTTACACAAATCTCAGTGTTAACAACTAATTACATCATATCCCTATTATTTTCCAAATTACAAAAATTTCTTAAATTTGGTGAAATTCGGATACATTCCAAAAGGTCTCGATACATCGCGTCTCGGTGTCAGATACATCCCTCAACGTCCCGATACATCGGGTCTCGGTTTCGGATACATCACTCAACATCCAAATACATCGCATAAAGTGATGTATCCAACCGATACATCGCGTAAAGTGATGTGTCCGACCGATACATCGCGTAAAGTGATGTATCTGACATATACATCGTATAAAGTGATATATTCGATAAATACATCGCGTAAAGTGATGTATCCGAGAATAGGAGAGAGTAAGATTTTTTGTAATTTCTTCAATAATAGGAATTTTGAAAAATATGATAAAACAAGTTATGTATTTAGATAATTTTTCCTAAATTAAAATAAAGAATGTAATATATATTGAGCCCGGATTAGTATAGTTGAATAAAAACTTCAAGAAGTAGGTGTCATGTGGACACTTATTATATATTTATTTAGATATAGAAATGGAATAAATTTGAATTATTATAGAAATGGAATAAATTTGAATTATTGAAAATATAAAACGTGGGGACTTCTTTTGTCATGATTAATTAATTACAGTCAAAGTATGAAAACTGAAACTCCAATATCTTCATTTGATTTATTATTTTCCTTTTTCTTCCGTCAATTATATATAAGTATTTCATTTGACTGTTGACATTTACATTGTAATATTGTGAATTGTGATTATATATTCTTTCTTGCCTGTTATTGCAGCTATAAAGTTTTTCTTTTTTTAAAAAATGTTTGAATTTGTGGTTATTATGTTTGAATTTTTTTTGGTATGATTGCTTATGTTTGAAAAAATTAAGCACTTTATTCTATGATATACTCTCTTTTAGTATATTTATTTATTTGGATTAGCTTATTTTAGATATGTTTTTAAGGTAAAATAACTTTTAAGATTTTTTTAGTGTTCGGATAAATTTAAAAGTGTTTATAGGTATTTAATATTAAGTTAAAATGATAGAAATAAGTCATAAGTTAAGATTTTTAATTTATAACTTTTGCCTTATAAGTCGAGCCTGTTTGGATGGACTTTTGACTTAATTTTATCATTTTAACCTAAAATTAAGTATTTATAAGCACTTTTTTTTTAATTTACTCAAACGCTACAAATCATTTTGACTTAAAACACTTAAAATGAGTCAATTAAAACATCGATTCTCTTATATAGACGATAAATTATACTTCCTCTATTCCATATTAAGTGAACTTGTGAGGCAATGCACAATTATTAAGAAAAACATTCCAAGGCATAATGTAAAACATATTTTTCACTATTGCCTTTTGTGAAATCATAAATATAACTTTGTAAGTAGTGTAATTTAACTATCATCTTGAAAATATAAAACTTCACTAAAAGAAAGGGCAAATAGAAAAAAATTTCAAACATTTATCTTGAACTTTGAATACTTCAATTATTTTGAACAATGAAAAACGCCCAATTATAAAGTCACTTATAGTATGAAATAGAGGGAGTATATCATTAAGAATATAACAAGGATTTTACATTAAACACAATTATATATATATATATATATATAGTTTATTTTTTGGAAAATTTTTAAAGAAAATATGCGCCACGTAAATTGAGACAAAAGAATATAAAAGAAGAAAGTAACAATCCAAAAATAAAAAGTGTGTAATTGTTTTCCCATCCATAAATAGTAAAAAAAGCCACCGAAACCGAAAGGCATGAGCCACATATTCTTTCCACACATAGCATGATAAGTGTTAGTTCACATTTCACAAGTATATATAGTTACTACATAGTAGTAAACCCTAGCAAAGCAACAATTCCTTCCTATATTCTCTTCTTCCACAAATCCATACTTAAACATTTTGCTCTTTCTTCATCGATTTAATCATCTGATATTTGAAGTTCACGTACTGATCCATCAAAAGATCATTACAAAAGTAGCAATCGTGGATCGAAGGTATGGGAAGAGGCCCTTTTCATCCAATGAATCGGAGGAGAAAGAGGATATTAATGAATCTATTTTCCCAATTTATTCAGCTCGATCTCAACATGACATGTCTGCTATGGTTTCTGTTCTCTCTCAAGTTATTGGCAACACAAATAATAGTAATAATACTACGAATATCTCTTCTTCATCGTCCGTGCATGGAATTAATCCATTAACCCTACCTCAATCAACAACAAATCAAATTCAAGAACAAGGTACATATCTAGTTGGACACAAACTTGTATATTTTTCTTCAATCAATAAACGATATATCTTTGTTAAAATCAATCTTCACTAATAAAATAAAGGGATCGTTTATTATGTGGTAAACATCTTATGCTTACTAAAGTCATACATTTTTGTGTGACTATAATCTTATACAAGTATGTATATATTTATATATTTCATTCTTCTCTAAGTATATCTATCTTCCTAGCTAAAATTAAACTTGAGTTTTTCTTCAACTACTTTTTCCAGGTAATTTCTTCAAAGCAAAAGCAAAAAAAATAAGAAAAAGGAAAAACTCATTTATATTAATTCTTTAACTACCCTATATTAATTCCTATTGTGCGTGCGCAACTTGATTTTCTAGTACACAAGAGTAGATATTTTACACATGGATGGTATTATTTTTAACAACTACATGGTTTAATTTAATTTCTTTAACTTTTTAACTAAATTATATTGTCAACCTTCTCTTATATGAATAATTACCAATATTGTCAGTGTATAAACATTAAATTGAATTGTGCTATGTGTGTGTGTGAAGGGAACCAACAAAGAAAACGACATTATAGAGGAGTGCGACAAAGACCATGGGGAAAATGGGCTGCTGAAATACGCGATCCAAAGAAGGCTGCACGAGTATGGCTAGGGACATTTGATACTGCTGAAGCCGCGGCACTTGCTTATGATGAAGCGGCACTTAGATTCAAAGGCAACAAAGCTAAACTCAATTTTCCTGAAAGAGTTCAATCAGGAAATACTCAATATCTTACTACAACTCATCAACAACAATTAATAGATCATCAACAACAACACTACTCGTTTAATAATAATAATAATATTCCTCAGATGCCTAATTTGTATCAACAACATTTCCCTAATGTTCATCACTATGCACAATTACTTCGCGATGGAAGCAACAATAATATTGATCATATGATGAATTTTGGGGTTTCAGATCAATCAAGTTTATATCATCATCATCAACAATCATCAGGAGGTAACTTTGTTACGCCAAATACGTCGTTGGAATTACAACAACAACAACAAGCAAGTTATTATCATAATCAAGAAGAAGATTTTCTAAGATTTACAATGGATTTTGGGAATTCTTCAAGTTATAGTACTGGACCACCTAGTGAAAGTAATTGGATGGATTTTGAACCTAAAAAGTAATTTATTTATCTTTAAATTTGGTCATGTGAAGACATGAAGGTATGATCTTGAGGATGCCTCTTAAGTCTCTAGTATGATTAATGTAAGCTTTTTATTTATTTGTTTATTTCTAGTTATTAATATTATGTAAAATGCTGGGATTTTCTTTCAATGAGTTGTAATATCATGAATCTATATATATGAAAAATGTCGGAGTATTACTATCTCTTTTATTTCAGAGTAAATACTGAAAAACTATATTAACTTAAAAGCACTTAAAGTAAGTCAATTCAAAACTATTTTAGCAAAATTCATGCTATCTAAACTTGTTATTTTTGGCTTAAAATTAAGTTGTTTGGCTTTGATTAATTATTTTAGTTTTTTTCATCTTTATAATTATAACAACGGGAAAACTAACTAATAATGTTGTGTCCATTATAAAACTCGTAGTACGTATTATATTGCACCATGTTCATGATTCAGTTACGTAGATTTGATTTTATTTAATCTAACAAAATTAATAGATTAAGTACTGTTCCATCCAACCTACTAATTATGGAATGATAATTACCTAAATAGAAGCTAAATTTTCATTAGGGGTAGCTAAAGTTGGACGGTATAATTTCAGTCACCTCTTTTTCTTCCTCTAAAATTAAATAAATATTTTGTGTATACTTAATTAATTTAAATTCATACCTATGTATTTTGTACTTGTTAGATTTTCAAAATTTGAGTATAAAATCTTTAATTAAAAAATAAATAAGTACTTATCATTCCATCATAATCTTCGTTAAAGGTGAGACCGTGTGAGGTTCACCAAGCTACATAGGTAGGGACTAAAATGTCGCTTCAATTCACTTGAACACGTTTATTATTAACATTTATAGATTTGCTTAGTCAACCGTCCCTTTTCTCTTAAATTAAATCGTGTTTTAGTATATATTTTTATTTATTATATTAAAAATAGATAATTATTTTTATTTATTTAATTTAAACAAATAACCATATTATTTGCCTACTTTTTCGGTATGAATGTTATATAAGAGTAATTTTTCAAAAAAAAGAAGAAGAAGAGTATATCACTGTATAATGAATGTCATTGTTTTTATAAGTAGAATGTTGTTATTAGGGGTGAATAAAATTGAATAAAAAATCGAATTAAATCACAAATCGAGTTAAACCAAAAAAAAATCCGGCTAGTGGTTTGATTTGGTATTGAAAAAGAAAATCTTACTAAACTTGGATTGGTTTTAACTAAAACAAAAATCAATCTGAGTCCAAATTAACCCGACACTATATATATAAAATAAAAAATTATTTTGTACATAAAAGTATTTACTTTGATATAATTTATAAATATTTCATATATTTTCATAGTTTTTATCTCTTGACATATTACTTCATGTTTGAGACTTAAATTTTGAATAGTCCAATAAAGATTATAATCCATAGATAAATAAAGCTCAATTCATGCTAACAAAAAAATCAAATATGTCATCCATAGATGATAGATATAGTAACTCTAATAAAGCTCAAATCAAAATCAAATCAATACTAATGCTAACAAAGAAAAAATCAACTACGAATGACAATAATATTGAATATTTGTTCTTTAATTTTACATTGGTTTAGATAATTAAAATACGTAACCTAATTTTAGTTTTTCTTCAATGTTTAGCCATGTAACTCCTATTTATTAGATTTATTTTTGCATGATTTAGTACTTTTGAATTATGATAGTTTTTTATGACCTATTAATTTGCAATATTTGTTTATGTGATTTCATTATCATTTTCTGTTAATTTTTTTTGTGTCATCACTCATCTCATATTTTTTATTATTTTCTTAAAAAATGTCTTAGATGATTGTATTTTGGTAGGACTAAAGATATAGTTAAAGTACAAGTTAATTATATGTTTGTATGAATACTTTTTCGAAAAACCTAAAAAATAACACAAAAATCAGAAGTTGAAAAATCTTAGTTTTATTAGTTTGATTTGGTTTATAGATTTTAAAATTCGACAATAATAATTTGGTTTAATATTTGAAAAATTCAATCCAACCTGATCATGTACATCCCTAATTGTTATAATAAAGAAGTAAAATATAATGTGAAAAATCAACTATTGAGAAAATCATGTCTTTATTATCCTAATGATCCACTGTTATAGCAAGATTTGACTTACATGCAAATTGAATTAAGATGGACACAAATTAGTTATGTTATTAAAAGAGGCGTATCAGTTTACATGAATCCATACTCCGCTCACTATTATGAATAGTAATCTCATATTTTTATAAGATTACTTCAAAAAAAAATAAAAAAAAATATATATATTCTATATATAATAAGTCACAATGCAACTATCATTCTAACTATCTTGTTAGCTTTCAACCAAAAGCTAACAAGATTTTCACAATACAACTATCATTCTAACTATCTTGTTAGCTTTCAACCAAAAGCTAACAAGATTTTTAGTTACATATTTATTATTTTGTATGAGCTATTTATTACTCATTCCTTTTGAATTTGTTAATTTGATTTTGATTTGACACATAGTTTACGAAAGTAAATTAGATTTTGAGAAAAAACATTAAGTGATACTTGAAGGTGTTCCAGATTTTCAAAAAGACACCTTAACTTTGCGTGCGTCCTATTACCTCACAAAACATTCAAAATCACAATAAATACACATTTTTTACACAATATTTCCACTTTGGACAAAAATATCCTTCGAATGTACAATTTCCTAAAAACAAAAAGTCGAACCCATTATTGATGTATTGAAGGATGCTTTGGTAATTTCCTATGATGAATTCGTTTTGTTTGTTTCTTTTAAA
>JAJOOH010017105.1:0-22455 GCA_029582605.1 Solanum gracilifrons
ATATCATTGATACACTAACAGTTGTTCATACAGGATTTCTAAATCCGAAATCTGGACAGAACATGTCCTATGTTGTGTCCCATATTTCGAATCCATAACAGCTAAATTAGAGTTTTACTTAAACATAAGAGTTGTAGGTATACGAATTAGCTTTCCATAATATATGTATGCACTGAAAAATGAGTTCTAGAGAATGAGATATTCCAAAAGTACTAAACACTACTTAGCTCAAAAACAGATTTCGACTACTCACCAAAGAAAAGGGTGTATCTCGAATTCCATCTAAAAGGACCAAGTTTTTCTCTTGTGATTTTGAGAGTAATATGGTTAGAGAAAGTTCACCAGGTTTCTTGTAGCTAAGGAACACGAATTTCACTATAGAGGAGGTGTAAACATATAGTCTCAAGAGTGATGTTTATCACATGCACAGCTGCCTCCAAAAGGTGGCTGCCTAAAATGCATACATATATACCTATATGTATAATCCTCACCTCCCTTTCAAGTTATACATAATTCTAATTAGAATATTACGCAAATACCCCAATACAATACCTTAAATTACGATCACAATTTATGTTAAGCAAGTTTGCAAATATCACAACATTTCAAGTTCCCAAAATGAGAGTAAAACATACAGTAGTGATTAAGCAATGGTGTATCGACAAGCGACTCTTGGTTAGCACTTCGGGGTGTTACAGCGGGTGATGTCATTCTTAAGGGCAAAAGTCATCAGATGGCCAAATTTGGCAAAACCAGGAGAAGTCTGAGTATCCTGGGGTAATGGGTGTAATGGGTCTGAGCTTAATTTGATTTGTCCATGCTTTCATTTTGTGTTCGGGAGTTGCGGGATTGAATTTGAGAAGTTGGGTTGAAAGTACTCACGTTGGGTCATTTGTCGAGTTGGGTCGAGCTCACCGAACCACTCAGCGGTTCGCCGAAGTTCCCCATCTTGCGTTTAATTTCATACCATATTTAAAGCTGGGTTCTGTAACTTTTGGCGAGAAGCTTGAGGTCGCTAAATGCACTCGGCGACTCGTCGAAGTCTTCTTGACCGTCCTTTGTCTGCATCCTTGAGCCTTAAATTGCACTGTAACTTTCGGTGGGCTAATCCTTGCTCGCCGAATACTATCGGTGATTCGCTGAAAGGCCTTCCCATCGAATACTTGCCAAATTTTTCTGAGAATTTTGAGCCAATCCTTTCGGCGAGCCCAATTTAGCTCGTCAAAGTGATTTGGCGACTCCTCGACCGGTTCGGTGAGTCTGTCTGCAACTGTTTTCTTCTGTGCAGTTACTGAATTAATTCTAACTTTTTCCTGATATTTTGCATACATGGCTAGACCGAAAGTTGTTGGAAGGAACATGTAACCCCGAAAGAAAGCAAAGGGGATTACAATTAATGAGGATGCAGCTGCATCCAGGGTTAAGGACACCAAACTTCCTACAACTGGTGGGAAAGGCAAAGGAAAAGAGAAGGCAACTGTGTCACCGGAGGTCAGCTCCAATAGTGACAAAATCTATGCCACTCACCTCACCACTTCTGAGAGTGAGGGTGAGCACCAAGAGCCTCAAATTAGAGCTTCTAATGATGATAAGCTGGTAGCAGCACAGAGGGCAGAGCTATGGTCAAAAAGGATGAATGATCCGTCTAGGATTAGGACTCCTCAGCTCACCACTTCTTCTCCTCCAGTTCCAACATAAGGAGTGGTGCTTGCGCCACAAATTCAGGGTCCTCCCCCCAAGTCTATGAACAGATTAAAAACTGAGGGGCTGAGGACGATTATTGAAGAGAAGCGTATGTCCACGGATAAAGTGATTGATAGGTACCCAGAGATTATGACATGTCTGAAGTCTCATAAATTCCAGTTATTCACCAATCCCCATGGCCCGTACATTCCAAGTTGGGTCCGAGAATTCTACAGTGCCTACAGTACATTGATACCATAAGGGAAGAAGCCAACAGCTAAATTCAAGCCAGTTGACTACATGGTTGTCAGGGGTAAGAGAGAACAATGTGATTTTACTGCCATCAATGCATTATTAGAATGTACTACGAGACTGGAGAAAGACTATCACCACAAAACGAGTACTACGACTCTGGAGAACATGAAGAAATGGTTAGCTCCATTGATATCAGATGGCACTCCTAAGTGGCTTGAGTTTGGGGCAACTATTGAAAAGAAGGACCTCAATGTGGTAGCGAGGTATTGGTTTGGCTTCATCAGCAGCAGGATCATGCCCTCCCAAAATGAGTCTATTCTCTGCCACGCCAAAGCAACCTGTTTGGGCTGCCTCATTAAGGGGTCAAGGCTTAACTTGGGGATGATCATCGCAAAGGAAATGCTATTGCGGGCCAAGAAGCGCCAAACTTCACTCCCCTTTCTGGTGTTGATCACTGAGCTGTGCAAACAGGCTCGGGTTCCTCGTGATGAAAAGAAGGATGTGGACATGATTCCCAAATCCTCTACCAATTTCCGTAGGATTGAGGAGGAGTATCTAAAGGATCAGGCAGAGAAGAAGAAGAAGGCACCCCCTGTGGACTCTTCCCTGGTTGTGGACACAAACTCACTACCTGCAGAGGTAGTTTTGCCTACTCCGGCCCCTGGGCTTTCAAGTACCTCTACTGATGTTCTTTCTAACACTCTAGGCTCTTCTGCTGCTGCACTACCTCCTAGACCTGTTGCTGCTACTATTTCCAGGACTCCGCTCACTCAGGCTTCATTACTCCGGATGGCACAACTTGCCCATTATGTCGATCGTTGGGCTGCCAGACTCGATGCCTCCATTTCAGGCATGATTCAGACTGTCCTGGATAATGTTGTAACACCATTGAGTGCTACCATTGATGCCCTTGCGGCTAGGATAGCGGTGTGTGAGCGTGGCCAAGGGGCCACCGAGAAGGTGACGACTTTAAAGGTCGATATTGCTGTGTTAAGGAGAGATGTGGATCAGCTGAAGTCCACCGACATGTCCATGATTTTTGGGACTATGGAGATCCCAGATGTACCAGACATACCTTCGGCTACCACCGGAGATGAGGTTAGAGTTGAGGAGGCAGTTGATCCCGAGTTTGAGGTGGAGATGGATAAGGAGATGTTTGTGGTGGTTAAGGATGCTTCGTAGGAGGGTCTTTCTGAGATTGAGGAGGCCATGGTAGATGTAGTTGTGCAAGCTTCTTTGGCGGATACACCCTTGACTGATCCTAGTGCAGCTACTGTTCCTTCTGAGTTGACTCCGGGAACTAATGCCCAAGTCCAGATTGATACACCAAGCACTGATGCCCCGACAGATGGAGTGAATCAGTAGACAAGATCACTTTTTTACCTCCCTCTCTGTATTACTTTTATTTGACTTTTGGATATTATTTTGATTAGATTTGAGGACAAATGATTTTATTTATGGTGAGGTGAGGCCCACCTTTTCTGACCTTTTGTAGTTATGGTTTTGTTTATATATTTGGGTTTTTAAGCTATAATTGTGTGTTACACTATTTTTGTGGATGATTGAGCTTGTGGCTCCTTGTTTTTAATTGCAAATGATTTTTTGACCCTTCCGAAAAAATTGTGCCACCTATTATTTGAGTTGAATGTGGTTGTTTTCTTGCAAATTTGAGTATCGGTTTTGATCAATACCGATGATTTGAATAGTACTCATAATAGAACAAAAATGAATGTGCGGCTACGATGAGGCCAAATGAAGTTGCATAGACAATATGTGAATTTTTTGCATCTCGTTGTGACTAGCCAATTGTATCGAATTGGGTCTCTTGTGATGATCATTGCACACTAGCGAAAGTGTGGATTCTTGTTTGACATTGGTGTCTATGCCTTGTGTGATGAGCTTACCGTGAACCATGTGTGATGACACCTAGAATTTGGCCCGTTGATCCGGTTGACTAAGTGATGTAATCTCTTGATATTATCTTAGGCAACTTTGAAGAGTGTGAAACAATTTGACTTTATACCTCTTTTGTGGCCTACCTTGTGAGTGTGTGAACTCCGTTTGAACACCCTTTGAGCCTTAACCTTTTCTTGGATGAAACTTGATGAAATTGTGACCTTTCTTGATCCATTACCCATAATCCTCATGATTTGTGGTTTGTGTGAATAGACAACTTAGGCCAAAAGCCTAAGTTGGGGGTATGGTGAAAAGAGAAGGTAAATCAAAAAGTGCAATAAAGTCCCCTTCGACCCATGGTTTTGAGAAAAATGGAACCCCTCCATATAAAAGAGAGAGAGAGAGAGAGAGAGAGAGAGAGAAAGAAGAAAAGAATGAAAAAGTTATGAAATAAAGTTGTGAAAATGCAAGAAGAAATGGGGTTTCCAACGGTCCATGGAAAGTGAATAATGGGGTGACTTGTGAGAACGAATGAAAATGATGAAGAAAAAGGAAAGAAAGTATTGTTCACACCACATTTCATGAGGATTACAACCATTGAGCCTAAATGACCATACCTTTGCACTCAGCCCCGTTACAAGCCTTGAAAAGACCTTTTTGATCTTGAGTGAGCTGAAACAAGGGTTGATTGGAAAAATACGGGAAAACCTATGGGTGAAATCATGCATTGTGTCATCTTTGTGAGTGTAAGTGTTGCATTTGATTCCGGAGCTTTAAATTGTGAACTATTGTGTGTGAATATGGAATCATTCTTTGTGTGAGGGCATTTAAGTACCTTTGTTGAGCTTGAACTTGCATTTGAAGCAAGCATTGTGAACTTGAGAATCTTTGATAGTGGTGAGTCACAACTTGAATCTTTGAGTGCACAATTGATCCTTGCATGAGTAAGTTGAGTCTTTTTGTGTGCATTCATGATTGAGTCTTGTGCAGCACTATTTGAGACATCCTTTTTGAACTGCTGAACTTAAGTTTTACTTGAGGACAGGCAAAAGTTTAAGTTGGGGGTGTTGATGAGTCCACAATTTGGACTCATTTAGGGTTTATTTTAATAGATTTAGTGTTCTCAAATGCATATTGTGTGCCAATAACTGATGTAAATCCTTGAAATTCAGGTATTTGTATTGAGGAACAAAGCATGGACACTATTGAGTAAAAAGGAATAAGGCAGCTGAAAGAACGAAGAAAAGATGTCCTGAGGATCGCCTAAACCATTGGGCGAGTCACCGAATGGCCATGGTTTCGCCTAATGTTCCAGTGTGCCAAGCCTTGAAGGAGAAAATCAAGTCGGCGATAGAAAGGAGCAGTCAGTGAATCGCCGAACAATTCCGCGATGCTGTGCTATATCGCCCAAAGTTTCAAAACTTGAAGATGCTGATGGCCAAAGCAAAAAGGTGATGGAATTGACCAAAGGGTGGATCTCCGAGTGGATTGGCGATCCCGACTTATTGCGCCGAATGGTCCTTCGCAGCACATTTTTTGCAACTATAAATACATGTTTGAATTATCAGTCTTTTATCAAAATTTTAACCTATCAATAATTTTGTTCAGTGTTCAAGTTAGAGAGCTTAGAACTCAGTTTAGAGACAATATTTCCTTAGCTTCGAAGATTTGAAGATTTCAATTTCTAAGAAATTGGAAGTGGGTGTTGAAGATTCTTCATCTTAGACCTTTGTAAAGACAATATTAATCTTACCTAGTTGATGGAAACGCAATTTGGTAACAAGTTTTACCTTTCTATAATGTCTAGATAAAACCCCAATTCTTGGGGTGTGATTATGTGATTATGTGATTATGGGTTGATTTAGTTGCTGGGTGTTGTTAATTGATAGTGTAAATGTTGTTTAAAAGTGATTTCATTCAGTAATTGTGGCTAATCTAAAGGGTTGTAGTTGCAAATGAAACTCTACCTTCGTGTTTTTGGCTTGCTTGAGAGAGAGGTTTTAAAACCAAGATTACTAATTTGATGGTCTGTGGGTATTGGGTTGCCATGGGTTCAGGTCGAGAGAGAGAATCCTAAACCCTTTTCCACACATTCAGCTTGAGAGAGTGAATGGACTAAAGCGTAGGCTGTTCTTAATTGCTGCTTATTGGTGTTCGAGAGAAACCAATTTGATTCAGGGTAAATGTTCGAGAGAAAGTTTATCCCCACTAAAGTCTAGCTTATTCACTGATTTACAACTATTCACTATTAATTGCAATCACCCATTGTCTACCTTATCCCATAATCCAATCACATCCTAAGAACCCGTCTCCATACTTGCAATTTTTTGTGTTATTTGTTGTTGTAGTTGATAGTTGAAACCAAATCCCCCTGATGTTTGACACTTGTGTCACCCCAAACTTGAACCATGCTTTTATTCGTAAATGTTTTTACCTTTGATTGACTTGAGCATATTCATGCTTTTCTATTGATTCTCAAATATGTACCACTCCTTTGGGACTTGACCCCAACTCACTTAGTTAGGTTATATTACTACTTAACGATCGTAGCTTAGTATTGGATGAAGTGTCTTGATAACGTTAATGAAATTAGGGGGCACATAGTTATGGGATAAGGAGATTGCTACTAGAAATCCGAACATATTGACGTAGAAGGTTTTCATCTCATGAGATACTTGTTTTGCGAACCCGGAGTTAACTGGCATAGAAGGAACCCATTTGGGAAGCCGGACTAACTGGCGTAAAAGCTTCCATCTCATATTCAGATCCACTCGGTGCTAAGCATAAATCCCATTAGGTTCATGATAAGTCTTGACTTAAGTTCATGTTTATGAAAGAATGTCTTAACACTCAATCCAACATAATATCATGGTATATCTCATAGATTCAAGAGGTGAGAATAGCCTTTCAACCTTAGAATCATCATATTGTGAGAAAACCTTTCACAACACATCATCATCATTCATAAGTGTAAAATTGAGAATAACATTTTGAATCAACACAATATCATTATCATAATCATGGACATTTCATTCATAGCCATGTGTAAGGGCATAGGTGAGAATGACCTTTCAACAATACCACAATTACATCATAATCATAGAAACTTCACTCTCAAAGTATTCTTAAAGAACATGCATAAATCTCATAATCATGTATAATTCTCATGCTTTGCCCTTCAAGGACCATGGATCACATTCAATCAACACATCTTGAATTTCTGCATTAGACATGGATAATAACATGATTCAAGTAGTTCAACTACTACAAACATAATCTCATTTTCACCTTCTTAAGGTTCAAAACTTGTTTCCCATCATCACACTTAGGGTTCAAGCACTATACATGGAAAATCAACCTAACTCATGTGATTCTATCACTTCATACATTTAAACATTTACGAGGTAGATTAGGTAGGTAAAGGTCTTCCACCACAATTATATCCATTAGACTTCTATTCTCATAGTCATTTTACTCTCAAGCCTCAACATACATCAATCATCATATTAGCTTTACTCTCAAAGCCCTAGTGATCAACATGCATGACTACAAGCCCTACTCTCAAAGCTTTACTTCTTACAATCATCATACATATCTAGATCACAAGACATTCTAGTCACAAGCTTCATTCTTAAGCAATTCTAACCAATTTCATCATAAAGACTCAATCTCAATCATTACTAGTCATGATCCAACATATATACCTTGTTCTAATTCCATTCATGTCTACATGCTTCTACTCTTGAGTAATTACTATACAAATCATCAATTCTAGAAGATCATCTATGAATACTCAATTTCCCTTCACAAGGCATCAACCCACATTATTCGCTTTCATCAATTAGACTATGGTTAACCATGGAAAACATGTAATTTCATCATAATATCATAATTCACTACTAATTCAATCATAAACAATCAATATTCACTCAATTGGATCAACATCCATTATAACCCACAACATTGAAGAAACCCTAACTTGAATTAGGGAAGTTCTTCATAAAATTAGGGAATTCTAGGGGGCTCCATGGATGGAAGAATCCATGGATTAATAAGCTAACATACCTTTATTATAAAACCCTCATAATGCTTGCAACAATGGAGGATTTTGACCTAGCTTGACTCTCTCCTCTTCCTCTTCTTCTTCTTCTTCTTCTTCTTCTTCTTCTTCTTCTTCTTCTTCTTCTTCTTCTTCTTCTTGGGTTTTCTAGAGAGAGAATTTTTTAGATGAAGAACTTTGGGATATTTTGGGGTTTTGGAATTAATGACTTTATTGGGGTGGTTAAAGACTTAAAATAGTTTATATAGGTTTATAAAGTCTATACAAAATGACCCCCACTTAAAACTAACTAAAAAGGAATTTACTAAAAGACCCCTCACTAGGCAGCCATGATGCCAGGCACCACGACAAGGCTCACGAGCCATGGTACATACCATGAGCCGTGGTCCTGCCCGTGGTCCTTGGGCAGTGTCTAAGGCTTGAGACATTTGGCCTCCACAAACTAAGGCTTCTTCACGAGCCTTCCCACGAGTCGTGGTACTCACCACAGGCTGTGAAGTGGCTTGTGAAGATGAGCCACTTTTGGGCAGTTTTGGATGGTAGACTGCCTCACCACCACAAGTGGCCCCACGAGCCGTGGAGGCCACCACAATTCGTGAAGGCTCTCCTTGTCCAAGGTAGTGCTATGGCAAGCTTGGGGCAGCCTTGGCCCTTGCCTCTTTGCCTTGGCTCATGCCCTCTTGGCCTTGACTTGTAGCCTTCAACTTAGCCCTAGATGGTCTACTCAACTATAGGATGTTGCATCTTGCCAATCCAAGCTAAGTCATTAGGATAGCTCTTAATTCTTTGATTCAATTAGGTGAGAAGACCTTTCAACCTTAGAATCCTTATTATGTGACAAAACCTTTCACGATTGTTCTTTCATGTGTATATGAGAAAAATCAATAACACATCAACATCATCATCATTTATACTTAACTTTCAAAGCATCCTTAAAACATTTCCTTAGATTTCATAAGAACATGCATAATTCCATAATTTACCTTCCAAGGTTCAAACCCACTTTCAGTCATCAACATTTAGAAAACATGGGTTAGATATGGATTTCATTATAAGTTCATGTAAATCTAACTATACATGCTTATTTTCATAAACCTCTTTTTTCATAATCAAAATCCCACATTATATGAGCATAACTTGAAAACATGGGGATTACATGGGTTCTTGGAGGAAATCATCATCAAATCCTAGTATTTCATCAATTCATGCATAAGAGATCATAATTCAATCATTTAAATCAATAATCAAGAGAGCCCATGACAATTGAAGAAAACCCTAACTCAATTGGGGATTTCTAACTTTGAAAATAGAGGAATTTAGGAACTCCATGAATGGAAGGAATCCATCGATGAAAACTATCACACCTTGAATCCAATTTTTAATCTTCAATGGAGGAATTGAGACTTGACTTGAAACCCTAGGTTGAATTCTTCTTCTTCAAGCTTTCTAGAGAGAGAAATATTTGAGAGTTCTTCTTTTCGGTGAATTTGAAGTGAATGAACTAATTTGGGGGTTGAAATCACTTATATAGGGATCTTAGTGAAGGGTAAAATGACGTAGTATAGGGATAAAATAATTAGGAAAAGACCCAACTGCTCCTAACAACAACAGTCAAATCACGACCCACGGACGCTAGTCGACGGATTGTGGACTGACCGATGGTCCATCCTACATGGCCGTCGACTGTGATCAGGAAGTGGTTTTTGGGCCATCGAACCATGGAGCCCCAACCACAAACTGTGGTTTGACCAATGGTCTGTTAGTCAACCCGTGGTTCTGGCCTTCATGACAAGCTCGTGGAGTGGCATCCACGGACCACACCTACGGTCCATGGTCCCATTCACGGGCCGCGGATGGCCCTCGTGGGTTGGAACCTACAACTTCTTCAAAGTGCTATCTTACCCTGTTTCGGATCCGGGGTGTTACAATATCAAGCTCATTCTTATTAATTGGGCCATCGATGAGGGATCTAAGATTGTTATTTTGAGGGATCCAGTTAAGGTGCCAAATGTTATCCTTATTACCGTCCATGAGAACCTATATAATGCCCTCATTACAACCACCCATTAAGAATGTTTTTCTAGATGAAGGAACCCCCTTGGTAGGATTATTCATTTTATAGTATTTTGTGAGCATACAATTTGCCCAGAAAAGGTCAGGTCCTAGGAAGAGACTCCAAGCTAAATTGCCTAGCATGTCCTTCTTCTTTTTCTTTACTTTAATGAGATTAAGGCCTTTTTTCTCTTGGAGTTTTGTGATCTGGGACAAACTTAGGTAATGAATTTTACTTCTATTGGCAGTGCTTCCCCAAATAAAATCCCGTTTGACTTTGTCAATTCTCGTGTGATGAATAAGGAGAGTTAATCCCAGAATAAATTTTAAGTAACCTTTATTTTCTTGTTTGACTACAAAACTTGGAATAACTTATCCCATGATTATGAATTATTACCGGGATAAGTTATCCCTCACATTGGGTGGTATAGTAATCCGGGGATAACTTATCCCGGAATAAAATAGGTAAATGACAAATATATCTCTTTAAACTCTTTTTATACATCAGTTTTCATATTAATGTATATTTACATTATTTTTAATACCATGTATAATAATATTCACTATTCCTTATTTTTATTATAATTATTCATATTATTCTATTAAAAATTACCCTCTAGAAATATAATTTTTATTTATGATTTTATTTGACTAATTCTTATGTTTATTTATATTTGATTTCTCATATATCTTCTTCTCTTGAACAAACTTAAGAGGGAAGTTCTATTTGTATGTATGAAGAAATTATTGGTGGAAAAGCGAATTCAGATTAGTCGGGTTAGTGAGTAGAAGATACCGGATGGTTATACCAAAAGGCGAAGTGTATATGAAGCTCTCTCTTGGATATGTTTCATTTCTCAAATCATACTTCTGAAGTCAATTGGAATTTCAGTTAGCATATTTTAGTTATATCAGAATCTGGACCTTTTCTTCATATGTAAAAGCCCAGATTTATTTATTTCCGTTATTATTTTGTTTAAACTTGGATTTCTTATTATATGGTCTTCTTTAGATATTACCCTATTCATATTATTTTTAAAAGAAAGTTCTATTGTTAAAGCTAAATAAGAAAAAAGTTTTATTTTTAAATACATATGATATTTATCATGGGAATACATAAAAAAAATATTTAAGCTAAATAAAATAAAAGTTTTATTTTTAAAAATGAATAACTAAAGCTTGCAAAGAAAGTATAAAAAATCTAAATAAAGTGAAGGGTAATTTTATAAACAAACATTTTTTCTTAAAATTTATCAATATATATTATTTTGAATACGACAAACCGAACACTCACGAAATAATCCCAACACAACTTATCCCATCATAACTAATCCCAACATAACTTATCCCAACATAACTTATCCCATCATAACTCATATTCAAACCAAACGGCCCCTTAAGGATAGAACTAGACAAGTTAAAATAAGTCAAGTGGTACGTGGGGATGGCATTGAAGGTACTCTTTGCCAACGTAGTTCTTCCAGCTAAGGTGAGGAAGTGAAATTTCTAGCTCACTAGTCGGCTAGTCATATTATCAAGGATGTAATTGAAGTCTCTATGGTAGGGTTTCGATTAATTAAAAATAAGATATCCAAGGTATTTTCCGAACTCCATAGATGTCTCTATAATAAGTCTTATATGAATTTAGGGAACAAGGGAGGGCAATTTTTTGAAAAAAATAGCTTTGGACTTCTTTTGTTTGATTGTTTCCCCTGAACAGATTAAGGCACTAGTGCATATTGGAGATAGTGTTTTGGGAGGCGATGGCCATAAAGGTAAGGTCATCTGCATAGAAAAGGTGAGAAATAAGGGAACCCCTAGGTTTTAGTGAAATATGGATCCAATTAAGAATATCTACTTGGTAGATGATATAATTTGAGAGAAGCTCCACACAAAGAATAAAAATATATGGAGACTTGGGGCCCCCTTGCCTAATCCTCCTCGTTGGATGAAAAAAATTCGTCTTAGAGCCATTAACGAAAATAGAGATAGAGTTAGTAGTGATACAATTAAGGATAATAGACGTGACTTTAGGGGCCAATTTGAAATAGATTAGAGCCCGATGAATGAAGGACCATTCCAACTTATCAAAGGCCTTTTCCAAATCCAATTTAAGCATAAAGTAACCTTTGGAGCTTCTAGTAGTTCAAAACTTGTTAATGATTTCCTGAATTAGAATTGCATTATCCGAGGGTCTTATCCCTTTGATAAAACTAGCTTGAAGAGGCTAATGAGTCTAGGGAGGAAAGGCTTTATATGATTAGAAACAATTTAAGTAATGACAATATAAATTGTGTTACATAGACCTACGAGTCTAACGTTTTTCAGGTTGTTAGCGTTGGTAACCTTGGGAATAAGGCGGAGATAAGTCTGGTTGTTTTCTAAGGGAAGGAAACTGTTAGTAAAAATTTGATGGCAATAGCGTCTAACTAACTTTCCCGCTAGGTCATTAGAATTTTGATAGAAAAAGGGTGAAAAACATCTGGTCAAATGATAGCATTATGGATTTCGAAATCTTCAAGGGATCTATCTAAACAAGATAGATCTAACTTATGGAAGGAGGTTTGAATCACAGGGTAGTCCCTTTTAGAATTTATATGACTGGTAGTATAGATTTGCCTAAAGTAATTCAACTTGTGAGACAAGATCTTTTTATGGTCCGTGATAGTAACACCGTTGCGTCCACAAAACTAACGACTTTAATTTCCTACGTCTATAAATTACGAACATATGGAAAAATTTTGTATTAGCATCACCTTCATTAATCAAGTTTATTCTAGCTCTCATTCTCCAGGAATCATCCTTAATTTTCACAATACTATTGTAGTCTTGCATGAGCTCGTGCTTGAGCTTTATAAGAATGGAACTGGTGGGGAAATAAGGGGAGATTTGAATGCCATTAGCCTATCCTGGATAATCATTTTTTTAAAAGTTCCCAAACGTGATCTTGCTCCACTCAATGATCTCCTAAGTGAAAAGGTGATTACTCATTATCAAATCCTCGTTTATTATAACACTTAGCAACTATGTTCCTAAAGTCTTGGTGCGAAGTCCAAAATCACTCAAGTCAACAACTTAGGGCCTGTGCAATTCCTATCATTATCAAGATTAAGAAGAAGAGGTTTATGGTCAGAGAAGGTACTAGGGATATGGGTAATATTAGCATTAGGATAAAGCGAGATTCAAAGCCTATTTGATAAACCCCAATCAAGTCTTTCTAGAATAAGCCCATCTTTCCTACACTAATTCGACCATGTATACTTAGAGACTCTAAAACCTAAGTCCATAAGGTCACAATTGTTCATGCAAGGCAAAAATCTATTAGCTCTAGCATAGTTTATAGGCCTATCTCCCCACTTTTCATTTCGACTCATTACTTGGTTGAAGTAACCACACATTTATCACGGGCTGCAGTATTGACTTTTGAGGGTACAAAAATTATCCAATAGGAGGGTCCTGTGAGAGGGATTAGTTATAGCATAAATGATACTGAAAAGCCAAAAGGTGTTAGTAGTGATTACCTTTACAAGGACATGCATCTCCTGATTTGATTGTCTATAGCTAGTGACTACTACAACATTCTCATGCCAAAGGAGCACAATCCTCCCGACCTTCTTATAGCTGGTTGTTCAAGCATCCTATCAAACAAAAGGGTGTTCTTGAGCCTTGAGTGATCTTCCAACCTATTTTCCAGAAGAGCAAGTGCAGAGGGATTATAAGTGTTAATAATGTCCTTAAGATTTCTTATAGTGGCCTCGTTAGAGGCTCCTCTAATGTTCCATATAATGAAACTATTTGGCTTGTATATCATGGGAATATTTTGTGGTGGGGTCTCGTTTGCATCCTCTAGATGATGAATCTCTTTTAGTGTTCGGTCCAACACCACTACAAATTTCGCCGTTGCTTGATTGATTTGTGGAAAAATGTCTAATGAGAATTTGGTATGTGCCATCGGGTAATTGTAGATGAACTTCTTGTCTTCCGCTTCAGAAAATAGCATAAGGGCTACTTTTCTTAGGCTTTCTATTTTGGTGAACATGTGATCCTCCTCCCTTTCTACCCTTGCTAGTTCCCACTCCAGCTCCTGAGGGGCTTGTTAGTGAAAGATGCCCGATTAGAGTTGTTCCCATTGCTATTGTTGTGTGATCGTCATTTGAGGTATCCATGGAAAGAACATCTGGTTCTCCCTATGTTCTCCTGAGGTGTGAAAAAAGTAGATTTGGGCTTGTCAGTGGATTCATTAAAGGATTGAAGTGAGATGACATGTCCCACATGTGCTGCATGGAGTGGAATAGATACACAGCCACAACTGGCGCCAGGGGGCTCAAAATATTGTTCAGCCACACATGGTTCGTGTAGTTGTCCATCGCCAGCGTCATTGTCTCTATAACTAGTTGTGCTTGAAAGTTGGGGTTCTGGAGGGTGATCATCACTTACCTCCCCTCTATGTCCATTGTGAAGAAGGTTGTTTGGTGATGTAGAGCTACTTCTATCCAAGAATGAGGGGTTGAGTCACTGGTATTGCATGGGTTACTGGGACTTTTCAAGGAAGAGGTGAAACTCAGTTTTTTTTGTGCAGAGGAAGTGTCACTCTATCCATTTGGACTGTTTTGGAGGGATTTTATATTAATGGAAGAGGAATCAGGAGAGATGCTTGAAAGATTTGAAGTAACGATTAAATATTTGTTTGTTCTGATTGAATTTGAATGAGATTGGTCGGGCTATTTGATCTTAGGCATATTTATATGCCTAAGTTGTCAATATTTGCCCATGAATTGATTAGTTTGAAGAATGATCTTTAGTTATTAGCTTGATTTTTGGTTTAACTTGTGATGATTGTACACTTACACACATGATTAGTTGTTTCAGGAACTCTCGAAGGAATTGGAGTTGAAATGAACAAAAAAAGGAGCAATGACATGTAAGAAAACGACAAAGGCAAAAATCAACAGTGCCTGGCATATTGTTGGGCGCACCGCGCCAAGGACTGAAGGACAGAGTCCTGCTTGTGGCGTGCTGAGAGGCGCGATGCGCCACTACTGGAACTTCAGAAACCTTTCTCAGGTGCGCCGCGCCAAGGGATAAACGTCAGAGTCAAGTTCTAGGCGCGATGGCAGGCGCGATATGCCACCAAAGTTCTGACTTCTTCAAGTTAAAAGGCTTAAAATAGGATTCCTAATTGCAGTAGGTTTTGAATCCAAGTTAACCTACTATTATAAATAGACCCTTAGGGCTCCATAATTAGGGTTCAACTTTTTTGGGTGTGCAAGAGCAAGTATTCACATTTGTACTAGGTTTTGATCTTTTAACTCTTCTATTTTCCGAAAATTGCATGAACAATTGTATTTTGTGGTTTTCTAATAGCATGAGTGGCTAAACGCCTTAGGTCTGGGGTTGTAGCTACGAATTGATGGTTGATTATTAAAGGCTCGTTGAATTAATTATTGGTTGTCATTATAAGTTACTTCTATATTCTTGTTTTAGTATTTTATGCTTGATCACCATAAGATAAATATATTGTCTAAACTTAAATCGGGAGAGGAGAGGTTAGATAGACCTGAGATTATAGAGAGTTTGATCGACCCATTAAGTTGAGGTGATTTGTGTTCAGGAGTCACGCCCGGGCGAACAACTCACTTGGTTACGAAACAGGATGAAATATAAATGCAAGCCAGTTAGTCTATTTATCCCGCTCAACGATGTAGTTAGATAGCTAACTGGGGTAGGCGACTAGAGGTGTGAACCCAGCTCATATAATTAACCCTGTAAATCAGTAACTTGACGACTAAAAATTAGTTTTAAGCCAATAATATGATACATGAGATTCATTGCATGCTGCAGCCCGGGAATTGTCTTTTACTTGCTTGAAACATCATCTTAAAGTCGTTCACATTTAGTTACATTTATTTAGTTCATAATTAGTAGTAGTTAACAATCATCACCATCTCTGAAACGGTTACTTCTATTTTATTTGTGGAGCTAAGTATTGGATATATGTTAATCATAAGTCCCTTGGGAACGATAACTCATTTTTTAAAGAATTTATATTACTTGAGCGACCACGTACACCTGCGTGTATATTGGGGAGCAATAAGTTTTTGGCGCCGCTGCCGGGGACTTAGAAATTGATTTATATTCGATCTTCTTAAGTCTACAATTAAAATATTCAGGTATTAATTACTTGATCGTAGCTTGTTTATTGCAGGCATTTGACTTTCAGGCTTAGCTCGAAAAGGAGAACTTGTCGAACCTTACAACGTACCCGAAAGAGTTTTACGCCAGCGCAGGAAAATGGTGAATCAAGGATGACATGGAGAATTGGGGTTAGGTCTTAGGGGAAACATTGGTGATGATAATCAAGACAACTTGAATAACCCAAAAAACGTCAATAACCAAAGGAACCTGAATAACCAAAGAAATTTCAATAACCAAGGAGTACCGACTGTCGTACCCGCAAGACCAGTCCGTGATATGGCAGTCCCACTCATAGCCAACTTGGCATCTAGTATTAGGAAACCTCCACTGGGGGGTAGATTTGTACTAAAGCAGAGCATGGCACAAATCCTCCATTCTAATGGGTAATTCACAAGTCTCCCCCACTAGGATCCTCAAATCCACCTTAGGAACTTCATAGATATTACTGATACATACATCCAATTGGAGTCTCATCGAACTATGTGAGGCTGACGTTGTTCACATACTCATTGTTAGGAGCCGCAAAGCATTGGTTAGATTCTAAACCACCAAACTCCATCACTACTTGGGATTATCTAGCAAAGATGTTCTTGAGTCGATTCTTCCCATCCAAGAAAACCAGTAAGCTGAGGAGTGAGATAATAAGCTTTTCTCAAAATCAAGGGGAGGACATATACCAAGCATGGACGCATTTCAAACAAATGTTGAATGCTTGCCCACACCACATGCAAACAAATGAGGTACTTGCTCACACTTTATTTAAGGGTCTAGATTATAATGCTCGTTCACTTCTTAATAGTGCAGCAGGTGGACAGGCCCTAGCTAAAACATGTGAAGAGTTGTTCGACTTACTCGATAAACTCTCTAAAGGGAACCAAGGGTATGAGGGGGAAATGCCTAGAACCACAACCCAAAAGGTTGCTAGAATCTTAGATGTAAATCAAGCTACTGCCATAAATGTCAAACTAGATGCAATGCAACATAACATGGCCTTACATTTTAAATAGATGGCTCTAAATCAAGCACCGGTAAATGTTGTACAACAGGTAGCAAATTGGTGTGAGGTATGTGGTAGTGGAACTCATGAAACTGAGCAATGTGAGGCAAACCCGGATTTCGTAAACTATGTTGGAAATGCACAAAGGGGTGGAGTTCAACAAAATTATGGTAACACTTACAACCCTAGTTAGAGGAACCATCCTAACTTCTCATGGGGTGGGAACCAAAATCAAAATCAGGCGCAAGGGGCTAACCAATACTGTTCTCAAGGGGCTGGGCAACAATACCAAAATCATAACCACGGCACAAATCCCAGTGCACAAAAGGGGGGATGACCAATGAGGAGCTACTCCAAAATCTCATGATTGAAATAGGGATCAAAATAAATTCTAGAATAGATAAGCAGGATGAGAACATCAGAAACATCCAAATGTCCCAAATGAGCTTAGAGAAACAAGTTGTGCAAGTAGCTAATTATCTGAACTTGTATCCCCAAGGTGGGTTGCCCATTGATACTGAACCTAACCCAAAGCAATTGCATGCGGTAACTACTAGAAGTGGGTTACAATTAGAGGAACTAGCTCCAAAGAAGAGAGATACTGAGGTAAGTACCAAAGAAAAGAAAGTGGAAGAGGTAGTAAAAAGCTCCAATGTTGAGGTACCCGTTCCTCAAAAGAAATTACCACATCCATTTCCACAAAGGCTCAAAAAGTAGAATGAAGATGAATGCTTTGGTAAGTTTCTCTCTCTCCTTAAACAAGTTCACATTAATCTGCCTTTGGTTGACATTTTGCAGGGTATCCCAAAGTATGCTAAATACGTGAAGGACATTGTGGCTAGCAAGAGGAGGCTCACAAAGTATGAAACTGTAGCACTTACCGAGGAGTGCAACTCTATGATCCAAAACAGACTACCAAAAAGTTAAAAGATCCGGGTAGTTTTACTGTGCAGATTACAATTAGGCAAAGTGTTCATACCCGTAGATTGTGTGATTTAGGGGCGAGTATAAATCTGCTGCCTTTACCATTGTATCTAAAGCTTATGTTGGGTAGTCCAAAAAGAACCACTTTTATTCTCCAACTCGCAAATAGATCCATTGCTAGGCCTGAGGGGGTAGTAGAAGATGTATTAGTTCAAGTAGGTTCATTGATTTTTCCTGTAGATTTTGTGGTCTTAGATTTTGAACCTGATTCTGAAGTTCCATTCATTTTGGGACGTCCGTTCTTGGCCACGGGTAGGGCATTGAATGATGTAGCAGTTGGTCAACTACCTATGAGGGTGCATGATAAGGTTGAGGTATTCGATGTTTACCGCGCTTTAAAATTTCCTTCTATCTATGAAGAGTTGTCTGCTATTACTGTGGTTGATCAAATAGTAGAATCACAAGTAATTGTGCCTAAAGATCCTTTAGAGAGAGTGTTAACATGTCATGAGGTAGATGGGGATACTGAGACCCAAGAGATAGAAACATGTCTGAATCTGGCACTTGTGGAGACTCATAAGAGAGTCGAGTCATTAGACCGTAAGTTAGAACCTCCACTAAAGTCTTCAATTGAAGAAGCTCCCAAGTTGGAGTTAAAAACTCTGCCTGCTCACCTAAGGTATGCATTTTTGGGTACTAATGAAACCTTGCCAGTTATATTTTCTGCAGAATTGTCTGAAATACAGGTTGATGCGGCATTGAGGATCCTAAAGAGGAGAAAGAAGGCTATTGGATGGCAGATGGCTGATATTCATGGGATTAGTCCGGCGTTATGTATGCACAAAATCTACAAGGAAGAGAATCACAAACCGAGTGCACAACACCAACGTCAGCTAAATCCTTTGATGAAAGAAGTGGTAAGAAATGAGGTGATAAAGGGGCTAGATGCTGGAATTGTGTACCCGATCTCTGATAGTAAATGGGTAAGTCCGGTGCAATGTGTTCCCAAGAAGGGAGGTATAACTGTGGTGAGGAACGAAAAGAATGAGTTGATTCCTACTAGAACAGTGACCGGCTGGAGAATTTGTATGATACCGAAAACTAAATGATGCTACCCGGAAAGATCACTAACCCATTCCCTTCATTGATCAAATACTTGACTGACTAGCAGGGTAGAAGTACTATTGTTACTTATATGGGTATTCCGGTTATAACCAAATCTTGATTGCACCCAAGGATCAGGAAAAGACCATGTTCACTTGTCCTTATGGTACATATGCTTTCAAACGCATATCATTCGGACTTTGCAATGCACCAATGAATTTTCAAAGGTGTATGATGGCCATTTTTCATGATATGGTGGAAGACTTTGTGAGGTGTTCATGGATGATTTCTCCGTCTTTGGGAAGTCTTTTGAGGTATTTCTCCAGAATATTGATAAAGTACTTACTAGATGTGAGGACACTAACTTAGTTCTCAATTGGGAAAAGTGTCATTTTTTTGTTAGAGAAGGGATAGTATTGGGCCACAAGGTCTCGAAGTCTGGTTTAGAGGTTTATAAGGCCAAGGTAGAAGTTATTGAGAAATTACTCCCTCCCATTTTTGTAAAAGGGGTGCGTAGTTTTCTTGGTTATTCAGGTTTTTACAGGTGATTCATCAAGGATTTTTCCAAGATTTCAAGACCTATGTGAAGTATCTTGGAGAAGGAGGTGAAGTTTGACTTTGATGAGATGTGCTTGAAAGCTTTTGAGATGTTGAAAAGGAACTTAATTGAGGCTCCCATCTTAATTGCTCCTGATTGGGGACTATCATTTGAACTCATGTGTGATGCAAGTGATGTAGCAATGGGTGCAGTGTTGGGACTACAAAAGAATAAAGTGTTCCACTCGATCTATTATTCAAGCAAGACCCTTGAATCTACACAAACTAATTACACAGTGACTGAGAAGGAGATGTTGGCTCTAGTGTTCGCCTTCGACAAGTTCACATCGTATTTGGTAGGTACTAAAGTGATTGTTTTTACTGACCATACAGCTATTAGGTACCTATTCAACAAGAAGGATGCTAAACCAAGGTTGATTCGATGGATATTGTTTCTCCAAGAATTTGACCTTGAGATCAAAGATAGGAAAGGTACTGAAAATCAGATAGCGGATCACTTGTTAGGTTGGAGGATTTTTACCAAGTGAGTGAAGGTGAGCAAATCCAGGAAGAATTTTCGGATGAACAATTGATGGCATTAGATATCTCTCAAGTGCCATGGTATGTAGACATTGTGAATTTGATAGTAAGTGGAGAATATCCTCTGGGTGCACCCACCCAACAAAAGAAAAAGCTCAATCATGATGCTAAGTTTTATATCTGGGATGAACCGTTCTTGTTCGAATAAGGTGTGGACCGGGTAGTGAGAAGATGAATTCCAAAGTATGAGGTTCAAAAAGTGCTCAAAATTTGTCATGCTAGCCCATATGGAGGTCACCACGGAGGAGAGTGCACGGCGCATAAGGTACTTCAATTTGGTTTCTTTTGGCCCTCATTATTTAAAGATTTTATTGCTTTGGTGAAAGGTTGTGATAAATGCCAAAGGTTAGTTACTATCTCAAGAAGACATGAGATGCCGCTAAGTAACATTTTAGAGGTGGAAATCTTTGATGTGTGGGGTATTGACTTCATGGGCCCCTTCCCGCCATCTAGTGGAAACCAATACATTCTTGTGGTTGTAGATTATGTGAGTAAATGGGTTGAAGTTGTAGCTCTTCCTTCGAATGATTCAAAAGTGGTGATAAAGTTCATCAAGAAGCACATCTTCACTCGCTTTGGCACTCCAAGAGCAATAATAAGCGATAGAGGTAAGCATTTCATTAACCATCTTGTTAAAAACCTTCTTGCTAAGTATGGTATTCTTCATAAAGTTGCTACAGCTTACCATCCTCAAACGAGTGGCCAAGTAGAGGTTTCGAATAAAGAGGTAAAGAAAATTTTGCAGAAAATCATGAATGCGCAGAGGAAAGATTGGTCCGAGAAGTTAAATGATGCATTGTGGGCATAGAGAACTGCTTATAAGACACCCATAGGGACTTCTCCCTATCACATAGTGTTCGGTAAAGCATGTCATCTTCCGGCAGAATTGGAACACCAAGCTTATTGGGCAATTAAGAGGTTGAACTTGGACCCTGAGTTGGTCGGTAGAAAGAGAGTAGATCAATTGCATGAACTTGAGAAGCTTAGGCTCCATGCGTATAAGAATGCCAAGCTTTACAAAGAAAAGATGAAAATATAGCATGAGAAGCACATACTTACTCGTACTTTCACTCCGGGAGAAAAGGTCCTACTCTTTAACTCTAGATTGAGGTTATTCCCCTGGAAACTAAAATCTAAATGGACTAGTCCTTTCGAAGTGGTAAGAATGACACAACATGGGGTTGTTGAACTTAAAGATGAGATCGGCCCTACGTTCTTGGTAAATGGGCAAAGGGTGAAACACTACTTTATTGTAGATTCGAATCGTGATCGGGAGGTTCTTAAGATAAATGATGAATGATCCAAGTTGAGTCGTGCCGTGACGTTAAATCAAGGGCTACACGGGAGGCAACCCGTGAACATTATGTAATAGATAGGTAGTTCGTTTTTGAATTTTGATTTCTTGATTTTAGTGTAGTTTCAATTCTTAGAATCTAGGAAGTAATTTTATTTATTACTTTTAGCTCGATCAGATTTTATTTTCATTATTTGTAACATAGTTTGTAATAGTGAGAAACGAAAAAAAAAACCAGGCGCACTGGTTGGCACGCCGCGCCTGGCAGCGAACGTCAGAGAACACTTTCAGGTGAGCTGAGGGGCACACCACACCAGGCCTCGCACGTCAGAGCGCCATCATAGGCGCATCGCCCCTCCCGTCGCCCCACTGCACAGTTTTAGAAACAAAAAAAGTAAACGGGTTTTTACCCGGATCCAACCCGACCTACTCCCCTTAAATACCTAAAACTTCTATTTTACCCCCATTCTCACCACATTCAACCGACCCCCTCCCTAAACTCTCTCCAACTCTTCTTCTTCTTCTTCCCTTTTTTCACCTTCCTCCATTATTAACCCACCAAACTCCAACTCCAACTCCTCTCCTCCCAAAATTCCTTAACTTCCACCACTAAACCTTTCCCTTACCCCAAACCACCCATTCTTTTCTTCTCGCCTTTCATCTTCAAAAACCTCCATTAACACCAACAATCTTTCTTCTTCCCCACCATCCACTATAAAACCTCAACACCCACAACTCCAACACTACTTTTTTCCAACTCTTTATCTCTCACTCCACTAATGTTTTCTTTTTCTTCCCCTCACCAATACCCACTGCCAGCCGCCGGGGGGGGGGGGGGGGGGGGGGGGGGGGGGGGGG
>JAJOOH010017106.1:0-14262 GCA_029582605.1 Solanum gracilifrons
CAAGAGATAAGACTGGTGATGGCCCCCATAAATCACTAAAAATAATTTGAAGTGGTTTAGAGCTAGACAGTGATAATTGGGTAAAAGGATGCCGATGAGCTTTATTAGATAAACAAGAATTACAATGAAAGTTTTTGTCTCGCTCATGAAACGGTAGCGAGAATTTATTTAAAATAAACCTAAGAACTCTAGAGTGAGGATGTCCAAGACGTTGGTGCCAAGTAGTGAGAGCATTGGATGTGGAGGTAATGTGAGCTTGGGGATGTGAGACAGGCCACTCATACAGTCCATTGTTGGTCCGACCGTGCACCAGTGGCTTCCGCGTTTGCAGATCCTTCACAACAAAGTTAAAAGGAAAAATTCAATAGACTTAAGATTGTCTTGACAGAATTTAGAAACCGAAAGAAGCTTGCGTTTAATGGAAGGTGCACACAGAGTGTGGGTTAGCTTGAAAACATAATTTGATGCATTTAATTTAGTAGAACCAGTGTGAGAGATAGGAATTTTGTTACCATCACCCATGGAGACATCCTCGTTACCGTGGTATGGCTGTAGGTTGTGCGGCTCTGTTGTGATGTGATGGGTGGCTCTTGAGTCAACTATCCAGGGGTTGGTGTCCGCCGTAAACCCAGCGGCATAGTTGGCTTTTGCTTCAAAGTGATTCTGAGACTTCGAGCGGCAAACATTGGCAGTGTGGCCAATTCTATTACATAGTTGGCATCGAGTAACGCCGTTCGGATTGGAATTGGACTGCCATTGTGGTGGAATGCTTGGACACGAATTTTGGCGCTATTGTTGAGAGTTGTTGGTTTGTCTATGATTGTTGCGATTATTGGAGTTGAATTTGGTGGGAGTAGCAATTGTAGCAGTGATGGAACTAGGTAGTTTCTTAGCATCCTCGTGGCGAAGGAAGAGTTCAAAGTCTAGTAGCTTTTCAAACAGTTCCTCATAGAAGATAGCCGTATCGCGTGCACGAATGGCAGCAGAGATCTCACGAAATTCAGGACCTAGACCACTGAGTATTTTGACGATGAGTTCAGGATTGGAAACAGGAGCATCAGCAGTGGCTAACTCATCTGAAAAGGACCGAATTGTTCGCATAAGTGGTATGCAAAGCATCCCAAGCTGATTTAGCCGAGTCAGCAACAGCAACAGTAGAGGCAATAGTGGGTTCGACAGAAGCCATGAGGGCATTCTGGATGAGTTGGTCCTGACGGAACCAAGAGGATTAGGAGATATATTTGTGCCGAGAGTAATCGTGCGACAGGGGGATGGAGTGGTTCCATCGAGATGGCCAAAGAGGTTGTAGCCATACATAAGCATGGAAAATTGGGCTTTCCAGGTGGCGAAGTTGTGACCACCGCTTAGTTTGATGGGTAATTGGGATGCAGGATTGAATTGAATGATAATATTGGTACCCGTCGTGTTATCAGCATTGACAACTCTGGGATTGTTGCCATTGTTGTTACCATTGTGATTGGTCATTGTTGCTGATCTGCGTGAGGAGGAGAAAAAAAAATTGATCGTACTCGTTAGAGCGTGAAGAGCCCTGATACCATATAAAGACTGAATGTGTGCTGAAAAGAGTATGTTTATTAATGAAGGCAGCAAGGTATTAAATAGAGTTACAGGGAAAATAATAAGACTCCTAAACGAACTGAACTAAAGTAATCTAAATAAATAATAACTGCTGAATTAGTAATGCAGTTCTAATACGATTAAACTACTGATCCTAATACGACTAAGCTACTGAGTGATGTCCTCACGTCATATGTTCTAATAGTGCCAACTACTAACAAGCTGGAGCCTCATCTTTTTGAGTGTTGAAAGAGCATCTTTCATGCCAATTCTTGCATCAGGTCTCACTAAAGTGCAGTTCAAAGCTAATTCCACGATAGATAACAAACATTGCATCTTTGCATCGATTTGTTCATCTCCTGGCTGCACCAAATTAGAATCCACCACCTTGTGAAGTTCACCCGGAAAGGAATCACTAATCCAACGTTGTATGCTCAAGTCTCCAGTAAATATTTCATCACTTAGTCTTATTACAACTCATGGATACAATGCCATCTTGTACATTGAACCCTCGAATATGTTCGAAGATCTCGAAATGATCTTCCAGTTCAGGGGAGAATTCGCAAAATTCCGTTTCCATCGAGAATTGAATTGACCTTTCCCTTATTTCGAGCGGAGAATCTAACAGAGACATTACTGTGGATATTCTGACCAAAAAATGCCATACTCTGCAATCATGGTCGAAAATGATCATGAATCAATTTATACCTACGGGAAGGAATTGTTTTAAGTATTTATATGATATGAGAACTTTAAAAAGTTATAATATACCTGGAGCAATATTTCCAATGGTTGCAATCGTCCTTGTTTGAACAAAAGCCTCCCCTGCACCTAACATTTTTGCAATGCCAAAATCACTTACATGAGTAACCATTTCTTGATCTAGCAAGCCATTGCTTGGCTTCAATTGTCACAATGCACCACAGGCGTTGAATAGCCATTGCGGAGATACTCCATTGCATATGCAACATCTATAATTATATCTACTCTCTGTAATAAATCCATAAACAAGTTGTGAGAGTATAACCATTTATCAAGTGTCCCGTTGGGCATGTATTCCAATACTAGGGCCTTGAAATCAAGATTGGAGTAGCTCGTGATGACTTTGGTCAGATTTCTGTGGCAAAGGTTCCGGAGTATCTCACTAAGATTGTTATAGGACAAATCCAAGTATTCCAAGGACAACATTTTGCCAAATGATTCTGGAATAGGCCCCTCTAATTTATTATGTGCTAGAGAAAGATAAATCAATTTATCTAGACCCCCTAGAGTACTAGGAATCTTACCAGAAAAATAATTTTTTGACAGACCAATGAGTGTTGGAGCCTTTAAGTTTCCGCTCTCCAGCAGAATTTCCCCACTCAATAAATTGGATGAAACATCGAATTCTATGAGATCTTGAAGGCTCCCCAAGCTTGAAGGTAATCTAGAATCCAGCTTGTTGTAAGCTAGATGAAGTTTCCTCAAACTAGTAACATTCCCTAAGCATGTTAAACAAGTATAATGCGTTAAGATTCTTTAAATTACAGATAACATCTGGTATGGTTCCTTCTATCCTGTTGTTAAATAAGTAAAGTTCTTGAAGGATCGATATGCCATGTACATTATTTGGAATATGTCCAGTTAACTCATTGTTATACAGACTCATCCTTGTAATTCCAGTAAGATTACTAATTTCTTTCGGAATGACACCCTTCAGTTTACAAGCTGGTGCTTCAAAAGTTTGCAAGGAGTTTGAGAAATTACCAACAGATGCAGGCAAAACACCATCCAACGGATTATAACCTAACCAGACTATGCTTAGTTTCCTACAGTTTGTTAATGATGTAAGGAAACTCAATGATGAATCGCTGACAAAATTATTGCTTTCCAAGTTAAGAATCTCAAGGTATTCTAAATTACCAAGTGATTTAGGAATTGGACCTTTGAAACTGTTGTGGGAGAGGTCTAACATTGTGAGTCTTGAAAAATTTGTGATTGAAGCAGAGATAAAACCACTCAGATTATTTCCTCCACAAAAAAATACTTCTATGTTGGGTATGCCACGACCTAAGTCTGAAGGTAGAGTACCTGAAAGATTGTTTTGTCCAAAATCTATTGTCTGCAGTGCTGACATGTTGAAAATGTTTTCAGGGACAGAACCAGTAATCTCATTCTGAGCTAATCCCAACACCTGAAGTTTCTTAAGATTACCTAGCTCCATTGGTATCTCTCCTGTCAATTTTGAGGAAATATATGAGTACAAGTTTGGCGGAAAAGAGAAAAGGAAGTAAATTTTATACTACCTTCCAAATGCAAAGCTGTAATATATTATGTTGTAAGAGCTGTTAAGTTGGCTAGCTCTCTTGGTAAAGTTCCAATAAACTCCCAATACCAATTTTTGAAGATTTCTGCATTTCTGCAGGTTTGGTGGAATAACTCCATCTAGGGAGTTTTTGTTTTTTGGTCAACTTTCAGTTTCATTGATATAACAAAAAGAGTTACATCATTGGGCCTAATGCCCAAGTCCAAACAGACACAGAATTAATAAAGCAAGTAGTAAAGAAAAGGGCCTATCAGGGATATTGTCCTTGTATGTCTCCCAACTCATCACTTTCCATTAGCTTAGGTTTCCTAATTGCCATTTTCATCATCTCCTCGATTCCGCCCAACTGCAACGCTCCCATCGTGGTTGAACCACCATTTGCGACTCCTCCTGCTCTGGATTGCATTTTTGCTCTCAGCAACAATAGTAAGAATACTTTTCATTTCACTCTCTTTTTCTTTCAAACTCCCTGTTCTAACATCTTCCGCTTATGTAGTTGTGTTCCCTGGTGATGGGGATGATTCCCCATGTATGTTGGATCCAGTCTGACGGACGACCTCTTACGCCAAGGTTTGTTTTCCAAACAGTTTTCGATTCTTCTTTCATCCATGTTTGTTGTCTTATACCGTCTGATTTGCAGGTGGTGCTTGATTGAATTGCAGCTTCAATCCGCCTCCTCTGGACAATGTTTAAGATGTCTTCCAGGTTTACACTTCCCATCTTCCCTTAGATCCCACTCTTTGCCGATTCCTTTTTGCTGGCTGGAATAGCCTCGGCTATAAAGCATTTCACATTTTTGTCGTCTCCTTCTTTCAGTGCAAA
Organism: Solanum gracilifrons; assembly: GCA_029582605.1. NCBI lineage: Eukaryota > Viridiplantae > Streptophyta > Magnoliopsida > Solanales > Solanaceae > Solanum > Solanum gracilifrons. Next base: position 4,706 of record JAJOOH010017106.1, read on the forward strand.
TGTTGTATATGTTTTGCTGTAGCCTTCCCTTCCCCATTCTCCCATCTATGGTGATACTCTCAAATATGGGGTGTTTAATTTGTCACTATTAATTATTCTCCTCCCTCTTATATCCATGCTTTGAAAACTTGTGTATATGCAATTACCATCTTCAATGGCCTTATTTGCTAAGTAATCTGCTAACTGATTCCCTTCCCTCAATCATGTAAGCAAAAGCATTTTCACTGAAATTATCACAAATATTAAGCACAAATAAGCCATAGTTACAAAATTCAATACCCATAAAAATATTATTTTTAGTCAATATGACCTCATTACCTTCAAAAGAAACCTTCATTCCACCTTTTTCTAATAATCCCACAGAAATCAAATTAATGTAGATATTAGGAACATGCAATACATCACTCAATGCCAAAGTTTTATCAGGTGTGAGCTTGAGAAGAACTTTTCCTTTTCCAAGAACTTTCGTTGTCCTTGAGTTACCAAGATAAATAATATCTTCTTCTTTCTCAACTTGGGTGTATGACACAAAATCATTTTTATTTATACAAATGTGCCTAGTAGCACCATAGTCTATCACTAAGTTTCTCACATTGGCCACAACATTTATTTCTGAAATGACCGCAATAATCATATAATCCGTTTCAGCCAAATTTATTTTTAGCTTAGCGGGATTGTCATTTCTTTTCAACATTCTTTTGTATTGAGGTGTATTTTTCATTAAGGTTGTATTATTAGCATTAGATTTGTAACCATGTCTATTTACATACCTGTAATTTCCTTTACCGTAGGCCTTCGGCATAATGACTTGAACGATCCAGTCAGGGTCGCACCAACATCAGTATCATCAATAGTTTTAGGACACATATTATATGTCATAGTTTCTTAGATTGTTGGAGAAATAATTAAAATTTCACAATAATAATAATATAACTTATTATTAACAAAAAGTAGTCCTGAAAATAAGATGAAAATTACTACGATGATAAATAAATAATAGTGCATAAAATTAGTACTTGAGTCGTGCTGGGCACTGTCTTAAAAAACTATTTCAACAGTGTGAAATGTTTCCCCAGAATTAAACACACGCTCCCCTATCTTAAATAGAGGATACAGGAATCAGCAAATTAATTAGCATCAGCAAGTTATTAGGAGGAAAATAAATAACAAAGTCAAAATAATTAAATAATATAACCATAAGAGAAATGGTGAAAACAAGAGAGTGAGTGACAAATGCAGAATATGTTTTTTTCTACTATGCTCATAGAATTCATGCCTTTTATAGGCCAAAAATTTGCCTTCTCCTTGACAAGTGTCAAGAGAGGTGTCAAGAGAATGGCAAACTACTGCCAAGTGTATTGTAGTTGCCATTTCTCCAAGAAACTTATCAAATACATTTTTAATTATTTGGCTTTGCAAATTCATTTAATAAAACAATCTTTGAAATAAAAATATTTGCTTACAATCCCCCACTTATTTCAAAAAAATTTATAGTAAATTATGACTTGTTGGATTTTCAGGACAAAATGCAATAGGTTTGTGTCTTTCGGACTATGAACCAGACTTAAATCGGTAAAATTTAATTTACAGAAATATCGGTGAAATATAATATTTCTATGAACCAATAATTTTTATTGTAAATCAGAGACTTTACCAATCATATTTTGACCACAATAATTTTGTTGTTCAACGCGGTTTTGCGCCAATAGGTCATGTGCGTGCCTGGTATTTATGAGAGCTCTAGAGACTAGGCCAAAGTTTCATGGGAGCGGCCACACTCCACTTCTCATATAGGTGAATTCATCAAGTGTACACTTCTTGAAATACACCATCCTTAATTAAGGACTATGAATTCATGAAGAGTTAATAACTCATCCCTCAATTTTAGTAGTAGTTCAAACACTCTCAGTTAGTGTGCAGAGCCAATATCAACTTGTTATTACCCATATGAACCTACTTCATGGGATCTCCAATCACATAGGTTGGGTTACCATCTCTATGGCCTATCCATTGGCCTTAAACCCATTTCTATTGAGGTCTGAAGAATTAATTTTCTTCCCACGGATTTAGTCAGTGAATCGGCCGAATTCAATTCTGACTTCACAAAATCAATTGCAATTATTTCATTTCTCAGTAGCTACTTAACGACATCATGCCTCAATTTCATGTTTCTGCACTTAAAATTATAAGATTTATTCTTCGCAATAGCAACTGCGGCTTGACAGTCATAGTGTATAAACACTGGAGGCAATTCATCCTTTATTAAAGGGATATTTGCTAAGAAATTTATTAGTCATTCCGCCTTAGAACCGGCCAGCTCCGGAGCTACAATATCTGACTCCATAGTTGATCTAGCAATGATCGTTTGTGTCACACTCCGAGCCTACACCCTGGGCGGGGCTGGCACTCGAGAACCATTGCTGGCCCCAAGCGTACCCTTGAACTGGCTTACTTACTCAGTGGAAGACTATATGCAATAATAAAGGAATTCAAATGCTAAACAACTTAACTATCTCAAACTGAACTCATAATGTTTTGAAAATAAACATTTAACTTAGCCAAAATGACAACTCAAATCTAAACATACGTCAATAACAAAATGATGACAAATGAACTAACATCTGACTGACTATCTATGAAGCCTCTAAAACAACTGAGATGGATGTCGGGACAAGCCCACGACATCCTAATGAACTCTCTAATACTGAAAGTAAACAAAAGGGATCCTTCGAATGCAAAAAGGCTCACCAACAGACTCTGAACTGCTCACTGGATCAACGATGCGCTGGATGTCGATCCTAGTTACCTGCGTCTGCATCATAATACGATGCAGGCTAACTAGCATCAGTACATTGAATGTATGAGTATGCGAGTTGGAATGCTAAACACAACATAGGCTTGAAAAGAATCTGAAAGGAACTGAAGAACTTACCAGGCTCAACTCAACTCAACATAACTGAACTCATTTCAATATAAAGCAGTTTAAAACAAGTGCAATATAAAGAAAAGTTGTTTAAAACATGATGTCAACTCTGCGTGTATGCAAAGATACAAATAACTCTGAGATGTATGTAAAAATACAAATAAACTGATATATATAAAAAAAAAATACAAAGTACTGTTTGTGGGAGTTTCTCTTACCGACAACCATCACATAAGAGCTATTGTGATGATACAACGATATCCCTCACGCTGCCAGCGCATCCTATACCCTGCCAGGGTATAGGACCTAAATTACTACGTGGATCCACTAGTCTATGCGAAAAGGATTCATCTAAAACGTATGACCCTTTTTTACCCATGATGGCTACATGGTTTATGGAGATGTGAGTTATCTGAACTCAAGCTCATCCCCATATCGGTGCTCAATACTAGTCCCAAAATATGATACTAGTTCTTTATGTTTAAAACATACTTCTTTATGTGATTTGAGATAATTGCTCAAAATTTAGCTCAAAGACTATCTTGGAAATCAAAGTTTTCCTTTCTTGTTTAAATGTGAAAACATTTTAAACCCTTTGGGTATACATAGTCCCCATATACTTTTGAAGAAATGAACTTCAAGCTTTACTCTTTACTCTTTACTCAACTCAAAACTTAAGTCTTGAAACAAAGTCAAAACGTTTGTAAAAGATTTTTAAAAAAGAAACTTTATGAACTTCTCTTAACTTAACACTAGACTTCTTGACTTCTCTTGATTTGACTCCTAACTGATCCTTAAATTGAATTATGGATTCAAGGATCGTGATTTGTGATAGGAAAGATCTCATGATGTTTAGGAATGAATTTAGATAGGTAAACATGAGAAAAAGACCAAAAACCAATATCTGAGGGTGGTTCCGCGATGCAGAGACATATTTAATTTTTAGTTTCGAAAATGACTTTTGAGGCAGAAGACTCTGTGACGGCTCCGCGACACGAAAAGAAAATTCCCAAAACTGGGAACTAGCTCCGTGAAGCACCACTGATGTCGGATTTCGTTTGACGAAATCTCTTCTTCGTTTTTCGACTCTAAACCCTCTAAATTTTGTGAACTTAGAATAGATTAAATTTTCAAAGTACATTAGATTCTACTCAAAATCGAACCTAAAATCACATATTATGATCAAACAACTCCTCAACGAATTCAATGAAACAAGAACTAATGAAACTTTAACAAACCCATTCAATAACTCAATTTCTAAGCTTTCAAGAACTTAAATTCGCTGAAATAAATCATGATAGGCGCGTGGGCGAATTAACCCAATGCTATGTGATCTCACATACCTTTTAGGGGTCACCCCCGATGAAATCCACAAGCCAAACTCGACGATCTTGACGAATCTTGAACATTCTTCTCATTTCTCCTATTTTCTCCTCTTCTTTTCTCTTCTCTCAAAACCCTAACTCTTTTTCCAAAAGCATAAACTGACTAAGTTCAGTTTAGACCCCTAAGTAATTACCAAAAATGAATCAAAATAAAAGGTTAAGGAAAAGACCAAACTACCCTTCAAAAATCCGGATTTGGACTTTCCTTAATCCAACAGCCCAACTTTCAAAGGGCATAACTTACTCATACCAATTAGGAATCGCGCAAACTCAGCGGTGTTGGAAAGATCATTCCAAGAGATTTCCAACCATATCTGTAAGTACACCTAACTCATCCTGAGCTAGGAGTTATGGCCGTTTGAAATTGACCAAAAACTCATTTTTCCTAACCTAAGCAAATTTCCAGATTTTCAATTCTTTCCAAAAATGACTATTTCCAATTCTTAGCTTCTTCCTAGGTATTTCAAATTGCGAGATGTTACAATATCTCCCCCTTGGGAACATTCGTCCTCGAATGAGATAACTCTTACTAGGCTAAGCGTGGTAACATCAAGTTCAAACACCCAACAAGCAAAGCAATTACAACATGCTAACTTATAATTTAAAGAGTACTAAGAAGAGAATTAGTGTCTTGGTCTGCATTTTATCCAAACTCAAAGAATGTGGATATCTCTTTTTCATATCTTCCTCAGCTTCCCAAGTAGTATCCTCAGCAATAGGTATCTTACCTTACTGCCCTAATATAAACTGATATAACATCACCATGGGGTATGAAACAAGTGAGGATATTTGGACATCATGCCATCCTCAGCTTCCCAGGTCACCTCTTCTCTATTTTTATTCCTCCACAATACTTTAACCGAAGCCACCTTTTTGGTCCTCAATTTACGGACCTGCCGATCTAATATAGCAACTGGAGTTTCCTCGTAGGAAAACTCCTCTGTGATCTGAACATCCTCAACTGGGACAACTCGAGAAGGGTCTCCTACACACTTTCGTAGCATCGATACATGGAAAACTGGATGAACAGAGTTTAGCCCTGAAGGCAATTCTAACTCATAAGTCACACGTCTTACCCTCCGAAGGATTCGGTATGGCCCAATGAATCTTGGACTAAGCTTTCCCTTTTTGCCAAATCGCATAACACCCTTCATAGGTGAGACTTTTAAGAATACCCAATCGTCGACACAAAACTCTAAGTTCCTTCGTCGCACATCTGAGTATGACTTTTGTCGGCTTTGAGTTGTTAGCAACCTCTCCCGAATGAGCTTAACTTTCTCCACTGTCTGCTGGACTAAGTCGGGTCCAATCAACCCTGACTCACCTACCTCAAACCATCCAATGGGGAATCTACATTTTCTCCCATACAAAGCCTCATAAGGTGCCATCTCGATGCTGGAATGATACCTATTATTGTATGCGAACTCAATAAGAGGCAAGTGGTCATCCCAACTTCCCTTGAAGTCCAGCGCGCACGCCCGTAACATATCTTCGAGTGTCAAAATTGTTCGCTCAGCCTGGCCATCTGTCTAAGGGTGAAAGGCGGTACTAAGATTAACCTGTGTCCCTAATCCTTTTTGGAAGGACTTTCAGAAATTAGCGGTAAATTGTGCTTCTCTATCAGAGATAATAGATACTGGGACACCGTGTAGCCTAACAATCTCTCTAATATAGAGCCCTGCATAGTCTTAGACCGAAAAAGTAGCCCTGACTGGTAAAAAATGAGTTGATTTTGTTAGTCTATCAACAATTACCCAAATAGAGTCAAACTTGCGACGCGATTGAGGTAACCCTGTAATAAAATCCATATTAATTGCTTCCTACTTCCACAAAGGAATGGCTATCTCCTAAACTAGCCCAGCGGGCTTTTGGTGCTCAACCTTCACCTGTTGGCAGTTAGGACACTGCGCTACAAACTCAGCAACGTCCTTCTTCATCCCATGCCACCAATAGATCTCCTTAATATCATAATACATCTTCGTCGAACCAGAGTGAATAGAATAACGGGAATGATGTACCTCTTCCATAATTCGTTGTCGAAGCCCTGCAACATTCGGAACACATAATCGACCGCTATATCTAAGGACTCCATCTCCTACTCTATCAAATGCTAAAGATTGTTGATCCTGAGCCTTAGCTCTAAGCTGCTCTAAGCTAGGATCATCTTTTTGTCATGATTTTACTTCTACAACTAGAGATGATACGGCTGTATCCTGAATTGTGACCCCACTATCGTCTGCCTTTAATAATCCGACTCCCAAACTAGCCAACTGATGAAGCTCTCGTGCTAGCTCCCGCTTCTCAACACCTAAATGAGATAAACTACCCATAGATCTTCGACTGAGGGCATCGGCTACCACATTTGCCTTTCCTGGATGATATAAAATATCCACGTCGTAGTCTTTCAGTAACTCAAGCCATCGACGCTGTCGCAGATTTAACTCCTTCTGTCTAAATATATATTGAAGGCTTCTATGATCTGTGAAGATGTCAACATGAACGCCATACAAATAGTGTCTCCAGATCTTTAATGCATGCATAACTGCAGCCAACTCTAAATCGTGGGTCGGATTCTTCTCATGTTTCCTCAACTACCTTGAAGTATATGCGATAACCTTACCATGTTGCATTAGAACACATCCCAACCCAACACCAGAAGCATCACAATACACCACATACCCTTCTGAACCGTCTGGTAATGTAAGAACTGGTGCTGATGTCAACCTGTCCTTCAGCTCCTGGAAACTATGCTCGCAAGCCTCAGTCCACTGGAACTTAGCTGCTTTTTGAGTCAACTTCGTTAATGGTGCTGAAAGTGAAGAAAACCCCTCTACAAACCTTCTATAGTACCCAGCTAATCCCAAGAAACTACGAACCTCAGTTGGAGTCATAGGTCTGGGCCAAGTTTTTACTGCCTCAATCTTTTGTGTATCAACTGCAATGCCTGCATCTGATACAATATGGCCTAAGAAAGCGACAGAGTTCAACCAGAACTCACACTTAGAAAAATTTGCATAAAGTTCTCGATCTCGAAGAACCTGAAGGACTGCTCGCAGATGATTTGCATGCTCAGCTTTTGAACGTGAATACACCAAAATATCATCAATAAATACAATCCCAAACAAGTCTAAATACCGCCTGAATATACTATTCATCAGGTCCATGAACACTGCTGGGGCATTAGTTAATCCAAAAGACATCACCAAGAACTCAAAGTGTCCATATCTGGTTCTAAAAGCTGTCTTTGGAATGTCTTTCTCCCGAACTCGTATCTAGTGGTAACCTGATCTTAAATCAATCTTTGAGAAGCACTCAGCACCTTGTAACTGATCAAACAAGTCATCGATCCTCGAAAGGGGATACTTATTCTTTATATTTGCCTTATTCAGCTGTCGATAATTGATACACATTCTTAGTGAGCCATCTTTCTTCCTCACGAATAACACTGGTGCACCCTATGGTGAAGCACTAGGTCTGATAAAGTCTTTATCCACCAAGTCTTTCAGTTGATCCTTCAACTCTTTTAGCTCAACAGGAGCCATTCTATAAGGAGGGATAGATATGGGATGTGTATCTGGTAGCATATCGATAGCAAAATCAATTTCTCGTTCTGGAGGGATACCAGGAAGCTCGTCTGGGAATACATCTAGAAACTCACTAACTACCGGAATAGACTGAAGAGTTGGTGGTTCTGCATCTATATTATGAACGTGAACAAGATGATAAATACAACCCTTAGTAATCATCCTCCTCGCCTTAAGATAGGAAATAAACCTACCTTTCGGCGCTGCTGTATCGCTTTTCCATTCCCGAACGGCCTCTCCTGGAAAATGGAATCTAACAATCTTTGTTCGGCACTCAACATTAGCATAAAAAGACGCTAACCAGTCCATGACCATAATGACATCGAAATCGACCATCTCTAACTCTACAAGATCAATAGAGGTCTGACGGTCGATAATTTCTACCGTGCAACCTCGATAGACTCTCCTAGCAACAATAGACTCACCAACTGGTGTAGATACAATAAAGGGTCGATCTAATGACTCTGCTACTATACATAACTTCCCCGCAATAAATGGAGTAACATAAGACAGAGTAGATCCAGGATCTATCAAAGCATAAACACAATGGGAGCAAACAATCAATGTACCTGTCACAACATCTTGTGATGACTCTGAGTCCTGTCGGCTGGCTAGTGAATATGTACGATTCTGGCCACTACCAGAACTAGATGTTCCCTCTCTGCCTCTGCCTCTACCTCTACTTGCTGAATTCTGGGGTCCACGCCCTGTAGACTGTGCTGATGAAGAGGAACCTACTACTGACCTGGTCGACTGACCTATACCACCCTGACCTATGGTCGGGCAGTTTCTCCAACCATGCCCCTTTTGCCCACAAGAATAACAACCTGTGGAACCCTGTTTGCACCTCTCGAAATGCATCCTACCACAAGTTGCGCAACGCGGTGGTGCTGTCCTAGCCTGGCCTAAGCCTCTCTACTGCTGAGAGCCTGATACTTGTGAACCCTCACCTAGGCCTGACTATCCCTGACGATCAAATCTACTCCCCTGGAACTGCTGTGGTTGAGGTCTAGGTGGCCTACTAGAATATCGAGGTCTGGGACCACCCTGAATATCTCCATATGAACCAGCGAGCTTATCTCTCTTCTGTCTCTCTCTATCGACCCTCTCAGTCATATACTGTAGATGTCGACGATCCTCTATGCCTTGTGCAAAAGCCTGAATTCGCGAGATATCCATATTATCATTTAGTGCAGCGGTAGAACAAGCGTCGATATAGTCTGATCCAAGCCCTCCCACAAATCTACGCACCCTGTCATGCATCGTATCAACAAATGCTGGTGCATATCTAGCCAATGAATCAAATCTCAGCCCGTACTCTCGAACACTCATGCTGCCCTGTCGGAGGTTCAGAAACTGGTCCACCCGGCCATCCCTAATCTCTCGAGGCAAATAGTGATCTATGAAAGCTTCTGCAAAGTTATCCCAAGTGGGTAAAGATATATCTTCTCCCCTAGATCTCTCCCAACTTTCATACCACAATACTGCAACATCACGCAATCGAAATGCTGCTAACTCAACTGACTCAGTCGCTGAGGCATGCATGACTCTGAAGATCATATGAAGCTGATCAACAAAGTGTTGAGGGTCTTCTCTGCGATCTGTCCCAGTAAACTGTGGAGGATTCAAGGCAAGAAATTCACGAACTCTCGAACTTTCGGGCCC